>JAQJVL010002287.1:0-109767 GCA_035578905.1 Stictocephala bisonia
GGGCGGCCCCTGTCTGGAGAATGGGGAGAGTGGGGTTAAGTGGAGGGAAGTGAGAGAGAGACAGAAGAGCGTGCGAGAGAGAGAGGAAAAGGGCTATGCGCAGCGCAGCGTGGGGCCTCAAAACAGTTTTGGGGCCTCGCCACAACTCTCCCATATGGATGGAGTATCTCTTTATATAGTAAAATCAATGGTAATAGGCAAGTAATGCCAGATAAGATGTGTCCTATTTCAATTGTTTTCTGTCTGTTTGTATTTTTTACAAAAAGTTGAATATCTCAAATCTGTTTGACATACAATACTGAATTTTCTTATGAAAGTCCATCAAAAATACATATGGATTACTATAAAATGGCTGACTTTCAGAGATTAGCTGTTTCAAAATAGTGACTGTGTAAAGATTTCAAAGCCAAACATAAAAAAACTACAAAATTTACCCAAAAATGACAAGATAAAATATTTGTTAACTATATTATGCTAAGATCAACGGCATGCCAATTAAAAATATTGGTTGATAAATAACAGAGAAAATACTTATTCTCAGCATCTAGTAACGTAAACGTTTGCTGGAGTGAGAATGGTAGACTGCTGGCGTTACTTGTGGAAACTGAACAAGGACTAATGTTACAGAACAGGAATTCCAGCTGTACAGGATCCATATGAGTCTTCTTATTTCTGTAGTCAGTGATATAACCAAAGCAATTCATGGTATAAATTTAAAACCCTATAAAATGTTCTAAACACAACTTAACTCATTAAATGAAACTTATGACTCTATTAAAATTTGTTATGAATATACAACACAGTTTTTTGTCATGTATATAGTTAGTATTTAATCACCTGATTTTATTGACATATCTATTTAGATGAAATAAGAATTGTTTGTTTACTGCTTAAAACATTTGCTACGGCAGCGCGCATGGAGCCGCTTAACATGGGGTGCGGAGCTGCCTTGTCGGGCTCGGCTCCATGACCGCACGGTTACATAATTTAACCCTATTGACAAGTAAAATCGACTCGTATATTAAATTTAGTTAGTTGTTTTCAGGAATAGGTACCAACAGTCCAGGGTTAACTGTAAAGGGTATTTCCCGAGAGCCAGCAGCGAGCATGGACGACCATGTTAAATTGACTTCGTCTGAGCTATCACCATCAGATAATTGGTACTCAATCACATCATCTACAGTTTGCTCATTCATTGTAATAAAAAAACACTAAATTAATTGAATTCTATATATACATAAAATAAATAAAACACTTTTTATCACTATAAACAGTTCACACTAACACCACACATGAAAGGAATGGCTGACTGGGAAACGTAAACCACCAAACTACACAGCAAACATAATGTGCAGATATAACGTAATAGTTCACCCGTAAAGAGCTGAGCTCATGCTGACCCAATACATTCTGAGCGACACAGCTGTTCAGGATCTAAATGAGCGGAGAGTCTTCTTTTTTCTGTAATCAATGATATAACCAAAGCAATCCATGGTATATATTTAAAATCCTATCAAATGTTCTAAACACAACTTGTAACTCATTAAATGAAAATTTTGTCTATATTAAAATTTGTTATTTAAAACGTTCGCAGTGAATGTGTTAAAAAGAGTCCACATTTGTCATCTTTGCATGTTTCATATATCAGAGAATGTAAAACAGTCCCTACTTCAATTTCTGTTTGTGTATGTGTTCATTACACTTGCAGTTGGTTTTTTCAGATAAATTGACACTTCCGTTATCAATTTTTTTTCTTTGATCTATACGTGTGTGGAAAGTTTTTAGGCTATTTGAGATTGTTATTTTATTCACGTTTCACAGAAAACTGATATCATTGAAACTCATGTTCCTTAATCTATACATGTATGAGAAGGATACATCTATAAGATTTGGATGTATAGAATTCACCGTATAGCTTGGCCAACACCACTTTTAAATAATAAAGCAAGGTGCTCTGGCATCAGAATATTGCATACTGAGGTGGGTGGCTGAAATTTGGGCCGTCCGCTATATGTTGAGGTTACCTTACCAGCCTTTGTACATACTTTTGTAGTTTCTAAAAAGTATAAATCCAGTCATGTAAGCAGATGACACTGTTCTGACTAACTCTCACAAATCAACTGAGCTTGAAATTAATACATATATAGCTGTAAACATGGTCATCAATATTGCATTGAAAATGACTTGGTTTTTAATCGGATGAAAACTCAAAACATTATATTTGGAAAAAACAAAAATAAAACAACAATCCCAAATGACTTTCAAATTTCTCAATACATGAAACCACTTGGACTATTGCTAGGTGATTGTCTCTCCTGGAATTTTCACATAGATCATTTGTGTCATCAGCTCAGCACAGTACTGTTTGCCCTAAGAAGGATAAAATCTGTAAGTACTCCAGAAGCCAACACAACAACTTATTACGCACTGTCTGAAAGTAGAGTCTGATATGAAATTATAATTTGGGGGACATCTGCAAATAACCTTCAGAAGTACTCGTTCTACAGAAACAAGCAATAAAACTAATGGCTGATATTGCACCACGGGATAGCTGTTGAGAAGCTTACAAACAACATAATATACTCACCAGCACATCTCTTTACATTCACAAAGTCATCATGCATGCTGTTAATTTAAATTTAACGCACAACAGTCAACATAGCCAAACAACAAGAAATGGAGTTAACTTCAACTTACCTGCACACAGAACTGCCCTATTTGCTAAACAGCCATCATACGCCGAGCCAAGATTGTATAATGTGCTACAAGAGAATATTCATTTTTAAGAGAATAGAAAAAAAAGCTCCAAAGAGAACTATGCTTTTAGCTTGTTAGTAAGTCAATTTACTCAATTGAATAATTTCTAGACCATGCAAACTGGTCGTGATAACAATCCAGAGCAAACAACTACAAAGCCTGAATAAACTACAATCAAAAGAATAAAGAACTTCCAAAACCATTATACTTTTTATCATTCATAATATTTTTATTTTGTTAAGTCTGTATATAAAGCTCCTAATAAAATAGTACATTACTTTAGTTCTACTTTCTTTTAACTGAGGCAAAAATGGTTAGCCGCAGTTCCTAGGGAGAATTTGATCATAACCAAAGAACTTAGGGTAAGTCAATTTCACTTTTTATTAGTGGTCAGTCAATTGTCGAAATTAAAAAATTGGTACTGTCCCATTAAAAATAAATGATATCAGGTAACTGGCACAAACTTCTCCCTTTCCCTTTGTTATGTAAGATTGTTTTAAAAATGTACAAACTTTGTCAAAGAAGTTATAATTGAAATAGTTTACTGTATCGATTTTTAATTTTTTTTAAATTAAGATACCTTCTAAAAATGTTTGAGCTAAACTGATATCTCCATAAATAATAACAGATATTCAATTACAGTCTTGTAATGCCTGTTTCATCATTACAGTTACTGTTTGTTGATGTTTGAGAGAGAGAGGAATAGCTGGCCCAGGAAGTAAAAGTAAACAATGTTATTGTTGTCAACTGATTAATTGGGAGACCACAGCTGTTATAAATAACATATGTTGTACATATCTTGGATAAAGGTAGTCTGTGTGGTAATGGGAAAAGGTGAGGACCAGTTTGTTTGTTATCAGTGGACTGGATTCTACTGTATTGTATTTTGAAACTTCACTTCACTCAGTTGTCAGTTCAGTTTATCGCTACTCTGCGTGCATGGAGTGCACTACTGTTTTAAGCTTTTTAACTTGTTGAAGTTATACTTCTTTGCGCCCGTTAGACACTTTGGGATGGGATGTTGGTCGAGAAACCGCGTCACGCTGAAAAGTAAGAACAAATTTTTAAGAACTATCGATTAATCGATTGTTAATCGAAGAAATTACTGATAATGATAATATAGGTGTATAATATAATAATGAAGTCACGTATAATATATTGAAGATAAATATATTGAATAATATTGAAAAATGTCTTATATTTCATTTATATATCCTGTCTGTTTGTGTGCGTGAGTGGGTGTTTGAGAATGGCCAAAGAAGTATAACTTCCACCGTGTGGTCCGACGCACACCCAATTTTTTTTTCATGCATTCGTAACAGTGATATATTTTAACACTGTTTCAACTGATGCACCGTACTTTTCTTACTTTGAAACTATTGTACATCTTTATTGTAAAACTTGACTTTTTAGGTACAATATACAATGTCTAAAAGATGCAGTGTAGGACAAGTGTACCATCTAACTGCCTCAGGAAAAAGTTCAATGGTTTTCACTTGTTACACCATGTTTCCTGTTGGTAGGGGTAAGGAGGTGAAAAAAAAGCTCAGGACTAGGATTCAAGTCTAGTTTAATCAATTCAAAATGTTACCTATAATAAGTGAATCCTTATGTATCAATGTTTTTCTGGGTTTCCAATCATCACGAGACCTTAAAATGGTGTTTCTTTGTTAACATTATCCCTAAGTCAATATGCAAATCACTTTATAAGATGAGAGCTTTGAAATAAACATTAAAAACAGAATTGAAACAAAATTATATGACCACCCCACCGACACAAATATGTCGATGTCCCAAGTATGTCAATCATTACATTTCTGAATCAAATACACCCATTTGTTACATTGCCCCTGTTTTTTTGCCCTGATTAAAGGCCATTAGTCTTGATTACCAGCTCGAGCTAATCATTGGCCAGTCTTAAATGTCTTTTTTCACCTAGCAAGTTTTTGTGACGTCACCACTGTTCCCTTTACTCCTAAGCTGCCCATCGTGTCCTTCTGATTGATGCTCGATAGTATTGCAGTTTTGTGACGTCACCACTGTTCCCTTTAATCCTCAGCTGTCCATCGTGTCGTTCTGATTGATGCTCGATAGTATTGCAGTTATAGAGGAAAATTATAATAGAGTTATAAATGCTAAAGGGAACTTGAACCCAACCAGAATTATATCTAGAGTGCTACTGATCCACCCACCTTCCCATACCCGTACGATGGTTTTGATATTTATGTCACACAAGTTTAAGAGTCTGCAGAGGCTGTCGGACATGTTGATTTAATCCCATAAGAACAAATATTATTTTTTAACCAGACAAAAGATCACGCCTATCCAAACTAAACAGTTCTTTTTAAATACTTTTTTCCAAACAAAGTGCATTTGATCAAGAAAGAAATTTCGTGTTGGAATTGCTTTGCGAATTCCTAATTAGTTTTTAGAGAAAAGTATAACAAATATTTAGTTTGACGTTTCTATTTTCACTTATTTTTCAAAACAAGGCGTATGAATTCAAAATATTACGAGCAAACCCAATGTGCAATATTGTAAAATGACCTCTTACATAACTGTTGGTCAATAAATAACGAAAAAAATATGGATTCGCAAATAACTTTGTTCTTATGAGATTAAAACTACCATGGCCGACGGCCTCTGCAGACTCTTAATTGGGGAAAAGAAACAGATCTGACGAACTACATATAATAATGAATACTAATTTTTTATTTAAGTATTATCATCATTATTGTTCTAAGCAGTCAATGTTTCGTATAAAGCCACATTTACACTATATAGCAAATGTTATATAACAAAATCTATATGTAGGAAAGCAAGAAAAGAACAAGTTATATGTAGCATGTTACATTTCGAGCTAGATATAGAAATTTTAGCTATATGTAGCAGAAATTCTGTTTCCTGGCCCTTTTATGTAGCAAGACGAAAGGGAAAACAAGCCTCGTACATCTAGCTTTTGCTACATGTAGCATTGGTTGTTGTGCTCAACGTTCTTCTAACATTTGCTACATATAGCATTATCTGTCATCAGGTAAGTCGAGTGGTGTGTGCTTTGTGCGTTTTACACCTAGTTGTTTTTTTGTTTTAATCAGTTAACATAGAAATAGATTATTGGTTTAGTTAATAAAATTTGTTAAAACATATTTAAACTTTATTTATCTATGTGTTTTATATTATAGTTACTACTCAATTTTACTTAATTGCATTTACAAGTCTTAAACTTTATTCAGATTGACCATTTGTATTAGTTTGACTGTTTAAAATAAATTGCATTAAATTCGTGAGTGGCATTTTCAGTTCAAGTCTGATAGTAGATCACTCCCGCTATATCTTTGCCTTGCCACAAGAGATGGAATGGACCCAAAACCATTGTTCCCTTCTATAAGAAGATAAAATTACTACAATAGCTAAATGGATAGTGCTAAATTTATATTCCTAGACATTTTCATCGACAACTGAGGAGGGATGTTCTACATATAACATTTGTTACATGTAGCAGAACACCGTTTTACCTAAAACCTCTAAAACTGAAACTTACAGCATATTTTGCTATAGTGTAAACGCGGCTTTATATGTATAGGCTTACAACCGGCTCTCTTGTCGCCTCGCCATCGGATTCGCTTCAGGAAGTGATTGATTATATCTAGCATACACGTGTGCAATGCAATTTGCGATGTTATTCAATTTCAGATTGAACAGGCAGAGACTTGCAAACGAAAACTAATTTGTTTGAATTTGTACACAACATCAATTACCATACTTGGCATCGTTCCACTTTCTTTTTGGATATCAATAAGAAAAGCAATATGCGCATCTAGTTTCTATCCCTCTCAGATGACATTCTCCAATAAAACCATTAAATTCCATTGTTATGGTCCGTATCAATCTAATTTAATTGGTTTTATATTTTGTGATGAACAAGATACTTTAATTACAGTAATTCCTTTTTTATAACATTTATTTATCTGTTTAGCCAGCTGCCAGTAGGTAGGCTGAGCTACAGCCAAGGGTCGACTATACAAATGAATAAACATCTATAAGAAGCGAAAAGCCAATGTTAAAGTCAGGCTACTTTTTTATAATTTTGCTTTCTTGGCGCGGCCGCAAGTTTGAGCTTGGCAGTCTAGAGGGGGCGCCTGAAAAGTAACCCCCCAGTGAAGGCATACATCACAGCTGAGGGGGGTACTTTTCCAGTTGCGAACACCTACGAACAATCCTCACAGTGAGATTTCAGCTGTTTGATCTTTTGAAACTATTAAATCGTGTATTATCATTGAATAATATTGTAATGAATTAAGATGATAATGTAAGAATTAGGACCGTACTAGGTGGATATATGCTGACTGGAAAAGTACCTCCCTAGGCTTGTTGAGCGGACTGTATCAGGAATATAGAAGGCGTTTGCGTTTTGTATTTGATGCTTCGGCACAGGGAATATACATAATATATGTTCTATTCTGTGTGCGTTTGTGTATTATGAATTCTAAATAACCTGAACATTCGTTACTATTCAGAAAAAATTACATTTTCTGTGTTTTTTTTAACATAATCCTGATCAGCTACTGTCGGCACAGAAATTATGTGCACCAGAGTTTGAAGGTTGTTTTCTAAGGAAATGAGAAACCTACGAAAAATGTAATAATACCATTGTTTTACTTGTTTATTTTTACTTAATGACATGTGCATTTCAAAGTTTTATAAAGAGTTTTTATAATTTATATCTTAGTTGGAACAAAAAATTTACCGGAATTTTAACTATTTTTCACTGTGCATCAAGCGTACATCACTATTACACAAAAGCCCGTTAATGTATCTCATTTATATTTTTTTAATACCTCGTTTATAGAAGTGTTTTCTATAAGTTTTTGTGCATTTCAGAATTTGAACTTTTCGAGAAAAACAGTTCAAATCAATTACGTGAAACATTGTTTTCTTGGCTTTTAGAGGTCTTAAAATGAATTACTTGGTCTTGCAATTCTTATGACGTGTATAGTTACGATACATTACTTTCATATTTGTAAGTACATCGTAACTACAATTTTATTTAAATAAATTTAAAGTTATTTTCGATTGATTTAAAGCGATTGAAAAGCACCGCATTTACTTACAAATATGAAAGTAACGTATCGTAACTATCAATAAGGATACAACAAGGTCTTCTCATAAGGATTACAACAAGACCAAGTAATTAATTGTACGACTCCTAAAAGCCAAGAAAACGGTGTTTCAGGCAATTAGATAAGAACTATTTTTCTCGAAATTCTAAAATTTTCAATACTCACAGAAAACATTCCTAACAACCAGGTATTAAAATATAAATACGATATAATAACGGGGTTTTGAGTAATAACGATGTAAACTTTATGTACAGTGAAAACTAGTTAAAATTTTGGTACTTTTTTGTTCCAACTAGGAAAAAAAATTATTAAAACTTTTAATAAAATTAAAAAAATGCATATGTCATAACGTACAATTAAACGTGGAAACAATGGTATGGTTAGATTTTTCGAAGGTTTCTCAGTTACTTAGAAAATAACTTTCAAACTCGGGTGCACATAATTTCTTCGCCAACAGTAAGTAATAGGTTCTTTGATTACTCGTATATTCCATTCTATTATTTCTACAAAACATCATGCCATATGTTCAGACATTTTTCAAGTTGTAGTGAATATCGTACTTAAAAAGTACAATAAAATAAGCACAATCGAGTTAGATACTGTAATATTATATAAGTAAATAAATATTCTACGCGCAGAATTACTTGTGTTAAGTTGTTTTGTATACATGTTGTCTGAAGATTGTTTTTTTTTTTTACCAAGACAGTCGTTGCTATTGTTTTATAAACTTATTAAAAATAACAAGGTTTCCATTTGAATTCAAACCGAGATACAATATCAAAAGTAAAACAATATTTGATATTTACGGAATGTTATGTTTGTGAAAAAAGTTCTTATCAGTTTTGTGAGAGATTCGTTAGCCATGCTGATTTGGTGTTTGATGTGTACGGTTCTTTACGCAATTTTTAATAAACATGTAAACTGATTTGTATGTAACTGCATTTTTCTATAGTAATTTCGTGTATTTAAAAAGCCTATGCATTTCGTGAGTATTACAACTAAGAACGCAGTTTACCGACAATCTTAAATAAAATAACCGTTTCTTAAAAAAAAAAAAAACCCCAACAAGTGTACTTGTCATAAATATAAAATTCTGAAAGTACAAAACATTTTTAATAGAATAAATCTGACTCTGTATAAAAATCGTGTCGTTATCGGATAAATAGTTAAATGGTAAATACATAAAGATGACGCACTGATTAAAACATGAAAAAACTCGGTACGACGATACCGGTTCTGTTTTCTGTCTCACTGTACAGAGAAATTTTGAATCGTCCATTTTCGCCTAAGTACATGAAGTAAATTACCGTTCGTAGAAAGATTTGTTGGCCACTAAATATTTCCTTTTATACGTTCAAAGAGAAAGTGGCCTTGTATAAAGCAAATGTTTGTATAAAAAAACTTTCATAGCTTTTATTGCGTTTTTATACCGTATATATATATATATATATATATATATATATATATATATATATATATATATATAGATATGGTACAAATATCTTTATATTGACTTGTTCCTTGAAAAGAGCTGCACAAAACTCGACTATAAAAAGAACAATTTGTTGAATAAAATATTATGTCTGTTTTTACAACAATTAATTCTTAATTGTGAGTCATGTAACAGAGAAAAATCAAAAAGAGGTCATTTTTTATGGTCAGCGAACGCCTCAGTAGCAGTTACCACTAATGTAAATCTTTATACATGTTTGTGGTAATGATTAGTACGTTTTTCCTTGAGGACTTTGATGGGAATATGGGAAAGGACTGACATTGTGTTAGCCCTTTCAACGCATAGTAGTGAAAAAAATAATTATTCGACACTAAGAGATTCTATAGCTCGACACCCCTTCAGCACAATATTGGATGCGACCTCTGTTGTTTTCTTCTCTGTGATGATAGATAGAGAATATGGTCGGTGTGGTGAGAGTGCGAGAGCCCTCCAGGAAGTTCGGCGTTGTTGTAGGAGTGCAAAGTTAGGACGGCTTTCGTATAATCCAAGTGATCTACACCACAGAGACAAAATAAACAGAGTTCGCATCCATTAGTACGCTAAATTTATGTTGAGTAGTTATTTCTTTAGTTTGTCACGCGATACCATGTCCAGCACCTTGTCAGTCCCTCCCTAATTCCCCCAAAACATCAAGGATAAATATAATAATTACAGATGTAACGAACTGTAATTTATTAATAATTGCCAGTGAGGCGATCGCTGTGACCATATGAAAGCGACATCTGTTTCTTTTTTCTCTGTAGATATAATGACACTCGCAGTCCAGTTAGAACCGTCGCAGTAGTGACTTATCGGAAAAATCTCCTAACACATGTCTCTCCTGAGAGCACAATTGATCAACATTTCATGGATAGGCTTCCACGGTCGTCACTATCACTAACAAATTCTAGGTCTTCGGGGTTCGACCACGTCAATTGGCTATGTACACACATTGCCGACGTTTCGGCCACATTGCAGTAGGCCATCCTATGATAACCCAAGTTAAATAAACCATCCTATGATAACCCAGTGCCATCCTCAGGCCTACTGCAATGTGGCCGAAACGTCGGCAATGTGTGTACATAGCCAATTGACGCGGTTGAACCCCGAAGACCTAGAATTTGTTAGTGATTTTGTAATTTGATTCCAAATTATTCATATCAGATAAATACGTTGATCAATCGGGAGAAAAACGAGTAGGATACTATATAATATAAACTCTTAACAAACTTCACGACTAGTTCCACCAACCAGCAATGTGTTTGTTTTATTTCGCATCTTTTATAAAACTATATAATTTTATATCTATAAATAACATGAGTGAAGTAATAAGCACCGACAAACCAAAGATGTAAAAATGACTACCGGTATCTATTCTTGTTGTCCACTTTTCTTTATTATTTCGTTTTGAAAACACTTCAAGGGGCGAATAGGTGTGGTGACTGTAGTCATCGTTACTAAAATCGACTGTTCATCATAAAGAGCCACTCATTAATAGGTCAATAGCAAACACCTACAGCTTTACGTGGAATCCGAACCACGTAGTATTTGTATGATTTTCAGGTAATTGACAAGCCTAATACTCAATTTTCTTCCCTAGACAATATCCGGACACTGACTACCACTCTACAAGGACACCCCAGACTTTTCTAGTAGTGTCCATGTTGAGGACAACCATTGAGCGGACGACGTATCAGTGCCTATTGCCTACAGTCTCCACAACCCATAGATCTGTATTCATTGCCTCAACACATTGTCCCTAAGTAGCTGGATTACAGCACTGCACCACTAGTGTCAACCACCTACGATTGTTATATGCTGTTATGAATAAAACTAGATAACCTTAAAGTTTATTATTTATATGTTCTTTATTTACACTATCGTTTGTAAAGTATCGCTTGTTTTAGAATAAATCATATACGAATGTTTAAAAAGCAGTATTTTAGTTCTTGTTTATAGTAATAAACGTTTTCAGTTGTCACCAAATTACAATTGAAAAAATTAAAAAACATAATAATCAATTTCTCCTGACCCAACCACCCACCCTTACACATACAGTGCTACTGATCCACCCACCCACTCTTACACATACAGTGGTACCGATCTACCCACCCACCCTTACACATACAGTGGTAGGCCTACATACGTATATATTTTATTTTCAAAAACAAAATCATCAAATACTTCATGTTTAACAAGTTTTTTTTTAACTTTGCGCCCTTAAAAGAAATTACGTTTAATTAACTTGCTAACAATGTAAAACTAGTATTTAACTGTAGTTTTTCTTATATTTCTTTTTCATTCATTCATCAGATTCATATTTAACAAAGTTGATTATTTAGCAAAACTATAAATATCAATAGATAAGTAATTATTTATTAAACTAAAGGATAATAAATAAAACTATTACATTTACGTAAAACACTTTATGCACGCAATGTACCATTTAAAACAAGCGACCCCAAAAGCAAGCTATCCCATTTTGAATAACGATGAAAGGGAAGATCACCCTTTTATACAATTTTTCACTATGCCTAATTGCCCATTAGCACATGCAGCTCCCACAATACAATCTTTAAATTTGTCCCTCCATTCTTATTATAATGGTATTTGACGGACAATATGGCGAGAAAATGTCTTTACTTATTTTATCCATAGGTAAAACGTTAAATTATATACTTTCAACTACCGATGCCAATAATTTCGTCTATTTGAAATAATGAAGAGATCGTCCATCTCTTACTTTTAAAATCGACGAAATTACTGGCATACATTTTTTCATAAGTTCTTACCAAAGGTTTTAGCATTAGTTTTTCATAAATTTCCAAGAATACAAAATTCAAGTTCTTAGTTATTAAAAATTATATGGCATTAAATACTCGTCTATTATTCTTTAGCTGATAGCGTCCCATGACATTTTTAACAGAACATAATAACTGTAAACGGAGATAAAAAACCCTTTATTATTTGTAAAACGTATTATTAAATATTTATCGTACCTACGTATACATAACGTAAGTACAGCAAAACGAAAACATTAGAAAAATTACATTGTTCAAACTAATTAATTGACTCTTTCTTCTCATTGTACAAATAGAGGGAAAAACATAACCTAAAACTGTCGTAAGTGACGCAAAAAGAACCGCCTTGAATTAACTGTCATACGTTTTTCGAAGTTTATAACAGTAATTCAGTCCCATAGTTGTCAAGGACGTACAAAATAACTATCATATAGTTATTCACCATATATTATAGCGCGTTTATGAACATATTAAGCATATAACTCCCAACCTAACACATTAGCTTCCAATAAACACTTAATGGAGTAATTAAATATTCCTGTTCAATAAAATATAATTACTAATAGAGATATAATTTTAAAATATTTTTGTATGAAGTAAGTTAATTTCTTTGCAGACGTCTTGATATCTCTTCAAAAAATCAGAAAAGAGGCTCTCAGATAATTATAGTAGTTTAAATCTTAATTAACAGTAAAAATGATTAAGAAAACAGTAGCAGTATGTTTGGAATCATAGATCAAGGCATTTTAAACAGTTCAGCCATAGGGTAAATACAAGCTACTTACAAATCCTCTAATAATTATTTAATTAAAAAAACTGAAGCCAAAAATATATAACATCACCATCAGGTGTCAGGGTTTGACATGGTTAACAGTTTGAATGCGGTCATCTTTAGGGAAAAAGGCAAATTATCGCTCTTATTTTACATAGTAGGCCTACTGTACCACATTTTTCACTCTTTGGTTATGCCTTTTATTTCTTTTTTAACTACGTAACCATGGTGCTTTGAAGCCACTTTCACCTTTAATTAGCTGAAAATCAGATTGATACTAAGTGGTTCAGATTCCACATAAAATTCCTTAGTTGTCCTAGCTATTGGTTATTAATAAATCGCATTTTATGAGGCATAGTAACTCAGTTAGTAACCAGACTACACAGGCCATCCACACTCATATAATCATTCATATTTGCCTTAAAATGCGCAAAAAGTTGGTCGGCATCTCATATCTAAGATAATCATATTTTTCATTTCGAACTACTCGTATATTACAAATAGGTAATATATTAACATAAGTACATAGTCCTACATATTTGAGTTTACGTGTGAGATTGGTTTATTTATTTATGCATTTACCGGTACTGTAACTTGAGATCATAAAATATAAACTATAAAATTGACGACAGTAAATAAACATTAGCTTTATTTATCTATTTTGTTCTTTAAATGCCATACATATGTTATATTACGTTATTCCATCGGTTTTATACACACATATAAACAAGATTTATACTGAAATAAATTATTCATAATATTGGTTTAGTATTACATTAAATATTTAATTAATTTTACTTACCAATTCGTTTATTGAATAAATCCTTTGTCATGTTGCGTATTATAAGAGCATTTTTTATATAGTTAGATAGCTATACTGAATGAATAGTGATAACAGAGAAAAAAGTATGTATCAACAATATCGAGGAGGCGGTGTCGAACATTATTCTTCTTCTTCGTGAATTGCAGTTAATTGTTCCTTTTCGTCTAGGCCGTTATGAAAGTTAGTCGGTACTCTTACGCGGTCGTGGTTTTTATCAAAATTAATTAACATAAAGTGAAAACCATTCATTATTTATCGTATATATATTCAGTTAAACATACGTGTAAACGGAATTTGTATAGAAGAAGGTGCAGCTGGGTAAGATATATTTATTCTTCTAGTTTTAGAACAAGATAACTTCGGAACTGACCCACCCTAATCTATTTCAGGGTGACTGTTTCATTGTATAAAGATTATCTGTAACTATGTGAGATTTACCTACTACTGCAATAAACTTAATGTAATATTTGACGGAACTAAGTTAAATTCTCAATAAAGGTGATATGCTTTCATTTCAAACATTTGTAAGTAAATTAAGATTTGTAAAGAATAGGTAAAGAACTCACAAAATGGCGTCTTATGACGTCATCCCTTTACAAAAAGTAGTGCCAGTCTGAACAGGAGTTCTTTTCTCGCCTTTAACACCCTCTCTAGTTTAGAATTAAAACGTAAGTTGTGCCGCTGTGTTAAATTAAAGTTTAAAAGCTTATAGTACTATGAATATAGCCTAGTTAAGTTCAATAGGAAATTCAATTGAACTGTAATTGGAATGAATTGTGAATTGGTTTTAGCCCATATTAGATATCCGATAGAACGGAACGAAGATACAAAGTTTGAAATAAGAATAGCCTATATGAAATCAGTATTTATAAAGTATAGGCCTATACAACACTTTTTTAAAGGTAATACAACACTTTTTAAATGTATTTAAGTATAATACTGTATTTACATTGAATTGGTAAGTAATGTAATATTGAATTTAAGAACTATACGTTGTTTTAGGTTATGGTAAGAATATCTGGCGATGGTTTGAAATTGAGATAATGCCCTTTTTTGAAAGTTTTCAAATGAAAGTAGGGTAATTATATTTCTCCATAATACATATGTGCTTAAAGGATATGTGTATTTACGTAATTTAAATAAGTACACTATGAGTTAAAAAGAAGTAGGCCTATATAAACAATCAGAATTTGATTTATGAACAACAACAATGGCTGTGATAAAGATATATTGTTTATGTTATACTGTTTTATTTCCTAAATTAATTATGTTAGAGATTACTATTGTAATAGTGTATTGCAATAGCCACCGATATTCGGCATGGTGACTCAGTGACCAAGGCTTCGGAATCACCATGCGGCCATGCGGAGGGCATGGCCCAAGGTTCGAATCACCAACTGAGCTAACAGTCAGTACTTCACTCGTTGAATAAAGTTCACGCACAGGTCTGCAGGTCCATGGAAACTGGCGAGTGAAGTTAAAAAGAATAAAATTGTGGTATCAAGTGTCCGATCCATTCACCTTAAGTTTAACATGTTAAGTTGGCAAGTAGTATAATAAGTTATTTTGCTTGTCAACATAATATTTGGCTTTCATAACTATTATGAACATTTAACAGATTTTTGTCGTAAAAAAATATGGATTATATTTTATATCAACAAAAAATAATATCAAGAAAGGTTAGGGGTAGAGGTGAGAGGAGGTTTTAGGTTATCTTGTATAAAGACTGTATCTATGGGAGTTAATTTGTATTTTGAAAAGTACAATAAACTTAGACTACTAATGTATTGAAATAAAACATTTTTGAAGATAAGTATGCGCTTGAATGTTATCTATTTAATAAATTGAACTACATTAATATGTTTATTGATGAATTATTATTATTTTATTTGGATTAATAGTGATGTTAACAATAGACTACTTAAACTACAGAGAACTGTTGGTTTTATTGTTTACACCTTTTTAGGTTGTCATTCTTAGTTGATGTAATTTCAAGAGTTTTAGGTTCAAAATTCGGCTACTTTTAAATTGTTGAAAATGAATGTAGTTTACTTATCTGGGGTTTAATGTTTTTTAGTAAACTGTTCAAAAGTCTTGTAGTTCAGAAATTATGTACAAGAGTGATATTTCTGGACTTTTGTAGGGTTGAATAAAACCTACCCCTTCAGAACATTCCTCAAATTATTTGTATAATTTAGTTAATATTAATCGTTTTACTGAATCAAGGTTATTAGTTTATTATTAATATAGATTCTTAGGTTTGCTACCCATTGTACTAGCTACTCTCCTTTTTGAAATGGTGTTAATAAATGCATTTATTACTTTATAAAAAAAGCATCGAGGCCTGTTATCTCCTATATTATTTTTGATTTATAACTACAAATATTACAATACGAACTAACAGTTTAGTTATCGAATGAATCCCGTTTTTTATGAATTGCGTAAAGTAATGAAATTAATTTATGTTTAACGGAATTATAATGATCATTATTTTAGCGTTTGGTCATCATTTTTCATTAATTATGGATAACATTTTTAAGAATTGCATTATAGGCTTTTAAACTATATTTTCGACAGATTTTTGTTAGTTGGGTGCTCCAAAGATTTGGTTCAGCAAGCTGTTGCCAGAAATATTACTTAAAAATCCGTCCAATAACAGGAAATTCTTCTTAACTTTTTCCATTACTGTTGGGGTGTAAGTGTTAGATATTTGAAAAAAATTGCACGTACTATTTAGAAATTAAAGTATCGTCACTTATCTCCATAGATAGAATATTTCTACCCAAATGAGAAATTAATTTTTCACTTAGTGGTTTTTTTTACTCGTTTACCTGACTCCATGCAATCCAAATCACGTTATATTAAGTGAATCCTTTTAGAAGCTTGCGAATAACACATTTTATCTGGTTTCCCTTTTTTAACCCTACACATAAGATAGGATACAATAACAGTGAGCCACCATAAGTAACTTCACTCACTCCATATTATAGAAAAAACTCAGATTTACGTCAGACAAACTCTAAATACTCATTTTAGATACACACCCGATCACAAACAGTAACCAAAATTGTTTGATAAATTTATCCCGATAAAAATACGGTTAGTTGGCAACAACCCTTATGACATTAAGGACAACGTGTAGATGCACAATCACGGACTTCCCACACAGTATTGAGGACGATAATAAATGTACACCCTCAAGGATAGGGATAGGGCTATTTATGAATGCCGTCCAAGAATGCCTGGAAACGATAAAGATGACGAAATAAACTCACTACTACCCTTTTGATTACTGGCCAGAAATAATTCACAATACACTATTATGGGGATGAAAAACATTTGATTTATCCCATCTACCCCTACAAAAACAACAAAGTTTTTGGTATGGAAAAAATAATTTTGGTCAAATTCCGTAATATGCCCCGCTTATAGAAACTATATGTTATACAGCTGTAATCATATAACCTCACTTCATTGACCTAACCTAATTATCTACCTACGCACCCTAACATAACCTAACCTAAGTGTAATTAATTGGAGTCAATGGAATTTAACCTCCAGGTTTAAGCCTTGAAAATACCGTCTAAAAACAATCTATTGAATTTGTGCATAAATTTGAATACTTATTTAGTATAGGAAAATTAATTTTTATTCTAGGGTTCATCACACAATTTCGTTATTTACCACTCAGGGGTAACACTAATTATTTTCCCCTTTCAGGTCCAGTCGCTGCTGCCTCTCTCGCACGGTAACAGTTGTACAGTCCACAAGCACTTTTAATGTTTTAAACTAAAAAAATGTTAAACAATATAATTGCATATATATTTGCAATACTAACATTCTTAATTATATGAAAGTAATAAATACAGATTTTCTTTTGACAGCCAATAGATAATTTCTAATTTACTTTTGAGAATATAATAAATTGTTAATTTAAATGTTTGTGTTATTTTAAACGATTGTTTATTTTAAATGTTCAGTTTACATTTACAATTAATTTATATCTATGGTATTATCCTTACTAATGTTGTTTTGATCAAATTACACTTTGCTTTCTTCTTAAACATCCAAACTAATGTTACATCGCGTAGCTTGTGGATACTGTACATCCCCCCCCCCCCCCAGGTAAGTGGTAGTTTTTGTCATCTCTGCTCCAGTGTGGAGTTAGTTTAGGCCCTGTTCATTTTATTTACTTTTTTTTATTTCTCAAGTTATACTTCCACATGGTCGACTAGAGACTGTGTAAGCGAGGCAAGACAGACGAGGCCGGTGGGCGCTGTGAGGGGCCGGCTCAGCCACAGAGTGTCATAGCCCTGATCCAGGAGCGGAGAGCCAGTGTGGCGGCTGAGTACCCTCGCAGTGGCTCATACACGCGTTCTATTTCAAACTCCATAATTTCTTAGAAAATATTTCGAGTCGAGGCCAAAATCGTCTGGTTGCCTTGTTTTAGCCTTTATGTTTATGAGCGCATTTGGGTTTAATAGTTTTCAATAAATATTTAAAACAAGACAAAAATGATTGCAACTAAACTTAAATTAATGAATTTAAGTCTTGAAATGTTTTTATAATTTGCAAATAAATATACATAACCTAAATTGTTGCTCATAAATAATCTTAGAGTAGGTCTTGACTCCACAAACTGTGGTGTCTTTATTGTTGTATTGTTTTTGTGAATGTTTTCAGAGGGGAACAGTTTAGGTTTTTGAACATTATGATTTTTAAAGATTAATAGAATTGCAGCTCATTAAAAATTACTGTAATACAATTAGATAGAATTAGGTAGAATTTGATTTTAAACAAATTAGTCTGTTACATTTGACACTTTTCATTTAAATATTTTGCTAGGTATCATCAATAAAATTACAATTTTAAAATACAAAATAATTAAAAATATATTTTTCAACTACAGATTTGAAAACAGTTCATTTTTATTAGCTATTAGGAAAGCGATTTCAGGAACGATCTTCTCGACTCGAGCTAGACCTTCCAGAACTTCTATGTATCATTAGGTAGTAATTAAAAAATTTAGATTTTTTTTAAACAAATCACTAGACAACATCTATTTTTCAAAGTCAATTTTTAGAGATCAATTAATTTTTATTAGCTATTAGGAGAGCGATTTCAGGAACGATCTTCTCGACTCGACGTAGACCTTCCAGAACTTCTATATATCATTAGGTAGTAATTTTAAAATTTCAATTTCAAAACAATTTATTACATGGAATACATTTTTTTAAAGTTCATATATGTTAGGTTTGGGGGCGCGATTTCAGTAATGACCTTCCAGACTACGAGACCTTCCAGAACGTCCAAGGTACTGTGCGCATGTTTGATTTATTTTTTTGCATGGTAGTTTAAGCATTTGTAGCTATCGCGTCGATCAAAATCAATACTCTGTGCCACTAAACTTGTAAATTTAAGGATATTACAGTGTTGTATCGCGAACAGATCATGGAGAGACAAACTGTATGAGTTAGGGGAGGATTATGGGGATGTTTTTGTTTGTTTGATTTCAGGTATCACATGAGGATTTAAATGACCACACGTCAACCTGACCACAAAGGATGACAAACTTGAGGTAACTATCCATTATTTGTTAATTATTTTGTTAAATTTAGTAATAAGTATTTATAATTATTTTTTGAATACAATTACCAATGACATGTCAACTGTAGATCTGTGGAAATGAGTGAACTTTTAAAAATGCATTTACTGGCAATTTCCCAGCAAATTCATTTTTGAATGTGGCTGTCCTTTTCCCCACAGACAATAAACAATAAATAATAACTTTGTTAATGAAAAAAATAACTTGCAGAAGGGGTTTTGACAAATGTTGCATTTGTCATTGGATGCAATCATATAAAATAACATGGAAAAGTAATATAGTAAGAATAGATACTCATGGAACATGAGTAATAAGAATATTGATATGTCTCTTAAGTTTAAGTTATTTTAGGGTATTCTCAATGAATGATGACAGCGGCTTGGGAATGAGGTAACCTTAATAGATATACAAATATGAGGCGATGAGCAAAGACATTTGATATCATCAGTGAACAATGAGCTTTTTTAATTTTGCCAAAATAAGTTGCCTCCTCAACTGGTTCATAAGCTCGTTCAACACTTTAGGAATTACTTGGTAAATATTTTCCCGTAAATACAACAATGTGGGAGTAATTTGATGTGTAGTTGGTATTACTATGTCTATATTCACGTTATATTCGATCTGTGGTGATTGAGGTATGTAGCACTTAGTTTCTGTACATCACTATTGGTATAAGGCAAGGCTGTGTGACCAGATGGACATATCTACAACTTAGTATCAGATTACTGAATCTAAAAGGATTTAGTACTTATTTGATTTAAAATTATCTATTAAATAATATTATCATTGTTTGAATTTCCATTTTTTTACTCTGGATTGGGGTCGACTTCAATTAACATGGATTAATATTAAAGTTTTTTCTAAGTGGCACCATTCACCCCTACACCCCATCTAGCCCATGACACCTACTACTAGAACCCTCAAGTCCAAACAGTCTTGAGACTTAAACATGCAACACTTGAGAAATAGCGCTTTTAACTGATTGACAATAACTTTATAGACAAAGTCAAGAATTACTAGTAATATGGCTGTATTCAGCATTCTTAGATACCTGCCATCATTATTATATCAGTGTTACTAGTGCATTTGTTACAAACATATTTATTACTAAAACATAATATCTATTACGTTGATTTGTAAATAAATTCATTCGTAAAAAATTAAATAAATATTGTACAAATATCTAATCGGTCTTTGAATTCCAGATGTAAACAACGCCGCCTATGTTGTATGGGCGGTGTCACCTGAGGCGTTCCTGCACGATATAAAACACATCAAGGTAAGACCCCTTTCAGAATTAATAAGCAGTAGGCCTATTACAAAATATCTCGATTTAATATCTAAAGTAATTATTAAGAAAATTTACTAAATCAACCAAAACAAATAAATATGTATTGTCTGATTCATAAAGAAATTCACTAATACTGTATATGTTTTTAACTAAGGTACGATTTTTAAAATTATAATATATGTTTATAATGTATATAATTTAGTTAATGTGCGTTTAAAAATCGAGTTTCATGTAAATAATGTATCTTTTAATTTCGCTTTAAATTACAGGTCTGTACATTAAATTAAATGTTGCGCTGGGCAGTGAAATACTATTGTTTTCTAACAACATACAAGCAGCTTATTTTGTTCCTCATTTTCCAATTGTTTCTCTCTACCTCATACTTGCTCAGCACTTTACTTCAGTATTTAAAATATTCTCAGTTTATAAAGAATGATATCATTTTTTAATTTTGTTTAAGTTCATTATATTTTTAACTAATCCCGAAGTAATTATTGTTACATATAAAACTTTTTTGAAATGTTGATCTCATTTTTAATTTTATTTATTTCATTAAGTTTCTTGCCAACATAATTTAGAGGTGATAAATCAATAGTAATGCAATAATAATAACTAATGGTAATTAAGTAATGGTGATTTTTTTTAAATTATGTAAAAAATATTTTAGATGTAGAGTGTGAAATTCAATAGACATATTCTTGGTCAAATAAAAAAAAATCACATTAATTTACACATTTTGTAAATTTAAGGTAATTTTTTACTTAAGGCAGGAATCAGTAAAAGTATGAGGTATGCGATACTAATTTTGTTTTTATTTTTAGCTGTAAATTGTAAATATATAATGATAAACTAGTTGTTACCTAGAATATAGGTAAACCTGTGCGTGGATTTAGAATAGGATATAAGTGAAGCAAGTCCTAGAATGAATTGCCTGATTTAAATAATCTAGTTCTTCAAATTAAAATTAAATAGCTTACTTCAACCGAATAGAGTAATCTGTTTAAAATATCTACCCAACTAAAGAAAAATTATAGTGAATAACCGAAAAATGTTTAATATAAGTGATATTTTGTAATACTATTTACACTTATATCCAGTATTACTGATAAAAAGTTAATTCACAATGAACAAATGTACTTTGGTAAAAGTTTTGTTCTATTGATGTAACAATTTTCATCTCTGGTCACTTGAATTATAGCTAAGATGGTTGATTCATTGGTGAAAACAACTTAGATTTTAGTGTTTAAAATTACATCATTGTCAGTTCTAAGTTAAGTTGAATGATTCATTACGATTGTCTAAACTGATTTCCTCGTCTTGTTTGAAGAGTACCTCTCCTGCACCAAGCCGGCTGTCCTGTTGCATGTCGCCCCTTCTGCTGCAGCTGCTGAAGACTTCTAGAGTGTTGGTGCCGTACTCGAGTGAGTAAAAGTTTTCATTAAAGTGGCACAGATTATTGATAGTGTTGCGTAAACCAGCGAGTTAGGCAGGTAGTTGACTGTTGTCTGATGACAGAAGAGAAGACCAAGAAGACACGTAAGTAAGGTGGAGACAGGTGAGACAGTCAGGCTGCGGCCCTCCCCGGAGGGAGATAAGATACACCTGCTCACCCTAAAACACCTCTTTTCACAACAACTGTACAGTGACTATAAATATTGGCTTGATAAACGATACAATGCGAGTACCATTGTAACGTAATAACGTCAGTTAAATGGCTCGAAATATACAACATTAAAATATTGTTCAAAGTTAGATTGATTCATAAACCAAGGACAAACTCTCAACATAAATGTTAGTATGTTATCGTTAGATTTTGTACAGTCCTAGTTGGTATTCTGGTGGTACAAACTGGGCCTTCACTCTGTGATACAATTATGTAATATTTTATGTTATTACATTTACAATAACTTGTTAGATAATGCTTTATATTCAATTACTTTTACAAGGAGGAAGTAGTAATACTAAATATAGGAGTTTTGGTTTAATTGAATACAGTTACATGTAATTTTAAAAATTGTATTCAGTATTTGTTGTGCTTCTCCTTCTTAAATAGTTATAAGGATGCAGAAGAAAAGTACAATTAATAGTAATAGAAAATCACGTTAATTAAAATAGAAACGTATTTACGGAATAAAACTGTACATTCCTGTAGATTAAAATTCTATCAACATTGGAGCTAAAAAAAAATGTCCAGTGTTTTTAAAGTCAGCAGATGTTTCGTTGACAGCCATTCATTGGGTTATAACAATTGAATAATGGTTTATTATATGATTATTATTTCGGATTATATAGCTGTACTTCAAATGAGCTAAATTATTTCAAATACATGTAATAATTTAACATTCAACTCTAAACATGTCTCTAAGAGCTTTTTAGCTGACCTTCCACTTACCTCTGGCAAGCCATTTATGTTCCTTACATTTGTTTTACTACTCTATAGCCGTAATGAGAGAAGCTATTTATTTTCGAATAGTTATAGTTTAAAAATATAATTGATTATATAAATAAAAAGTACGAGTAAAAATACTAAGTAGTTTTGTTTAATATTTATATATTATATTTTAATATAAGATTATTATATATGCTTAATTGTTTGTACCTATGTACAAACAGTTAAGCACTACTCATCTTTGATCAGTAACACCTCATTAATTGTGCATACTCATTACATACACAAATCGTTTAATACAATTAATTGATCTTAGAGGAACTAGTGTCATCACTATTAATTAATTGATTTAGAGAACAAATATAACATATTAAATATTTAAATTCCTGTGGCTGATGATGTTTTGAGAGATTAGGCTATTTTCAGATTGCATTAGACTGTTTTTTTTCCCCATTATAACCATAACTCTGTCACGATTATTTTTACACTTTTGGTAAAGGGTTATAGTTAAACTGTCTTCAAGCTGGTTTTGCTTTGCTGTTGGTTCGACTATCTCCTCACATATGTGTTTGCTTTGTTGTTGGTTGAAATTTCTGTCTGGTTTAGCTTAGTTGTTGGTTGGATCGTTTAGTTTGGGGTTACTTTGTTGTTGCTGGAATGTTCGAGTCTAGTTTAGCTTTGCTACTGGCTGGATTGTTTGGTCTGGGCTTCCTTTGATCTGGCTTGGATTATTTTGTCTGATTTTGGTTTGCTGTTAGTTGAATAGTCTGGTCTCGTTTTACATTGCTTGTGCATTATCTCCTCTGGATTGATTTTGTTGCTGGTTAGGTTATCTCCTTTGGGTTTTCTTGGTTGCTGGTTAGATTGTCTGGTCTGGTTGGTTGTATCGTATGGTATTGTTTTGTTGATTGTTAGGTTGGTCTCCTCGGGTATATTATATACTCTGATGTTATTTGTTGGCTTAATATTTGTTAGTAAGTCTTGGTCTCAGTTGTTTTATATTTCTTTGTGATTTTTTATGATATTGCAAGTTTGAAATGCAGAAAACACGCTCATCAAACACTCAAACACCTTCAGCCTTACAATTAGGGAAATATTAAACTAGGTTACACACAGTAGGATTCTAAACTATTGTAACTTCAATTTAATAACGTTTAACAACTGTTAATGTCAATTTAGTCGCAGACAAGTGGTACTTGTATTGCCTATGAAATTTTTCTAAAATATAACAATTTATTTACAGATAAAGTAATTTATTGTACTCTCTATATTATTCTTTAACTTCAATCCAAGTTATTTACATTTTTAGTATGCCATTCATCTACTAGAAGGTAAATATGACTGTTTTAAACAAAGTTGTAGTTTGTAGGTGAATAAAATTTCTTGTCATGAGGAAAGTGTTAAGGTTGGAAATAAGCTCAGAGACATGACACACACACATACGAGTACAAATATGTAAAAAACATGCACAAACAGTATGTAACAATATGATAGAACATTTGTTTTATTAAAAATCCAAGTAGAATGAATTACACCTTCCTTCAAAATTCATCACGTACCAATGTAGAAAAAATGGCAGTTTTAGAAGTCTAAATTCTGGGATCCAGAGGACTATGAGGATACTATAGTTGGTGGTAAGTACAGTTAGTTAAGTGTAGTATTAAGTGTAATGTACAGTTTGTCAGGCCCTGGGAGGACCACCAGTTTGACAGTCAGGCCTGGTGTAACATCCGTTCTAGTACTCATTACAAATATCACTTGCAACTCGCTCAGAGCCATTTTAAGCTCAAAATTATTACATTTTTACTATAACATTAGTAGAATTTCTCATTTAATTTTAGTAGCAGTTTCCTTTTTCTTTTCTTAAACTTACTTCTAAAATGACAACTTCACTCCATTGGGGTTAGCAATAGAATGCTATCGATATGTCTTTTTATCTTATTGATAATTTTGTGCCAGATTTTACGGATAGCAAAACAAATAAATAAAAAGAAAGCTTGTCAATTTTTCATTTATACCCTTTTTCAGGGAGTTTAAATTTTAAAATCTATGAGGTATTTTAGAGTGAACAGTAAGAGAATCCAAAATCGGTATCTTCCTCCCCCGTGGGCGGAAATCATCTTTGGATCCTCTTGAGGTGTTATATGTTATGTATAATTTGTCGTTTACCTGAGAGATGATTTTATACAGACATTTTCCCTCCCCCGAGGGTGGGAAATGACCTGTAAATCACTTTCTGAGTAAACGTTGTCTAAATATTGTCATTTGTTTATGTTCGTTTACAGCTCAAGGCCACTGGAAAGAACACCGTTATTTGTTGATAGTTTGACAGTTTTTACGAAGTGAGAAGGAGACAAAGAAGAAAGAAAACATCTCAGCACTTTAGGTGGGTTTCATTCATGTATTACAAGGGTTGTCCATCCCCCAGGGTGATGTACTCTACCCCTGGGGGGAGTCTCTCCCCAAAAGAGGCACCCAGGCAGAGGTGGACACTGTGACGTAGTGCTTGGGCTTTTTACTGAGATCCACCGAGTACATTCATGTATACGAAGAGTTGTTCATCCCCCAGGGTAACGTCAGAGCTACTACCTAACGTACTCTACCTCAGGGGGGACTCTCTCCCCTGGGCGGAGGTACCACTGTGACTTAGTGCTCAGGCTTGTTACTAAGATCCACTGAGTAACTAGAATCTACAGTTTCCGGTGACAACCGCGTCAAGGTACTATCTACAATATTTACAATATGACCAGACGTTTCGCCCATACTGTGATGTGGCATCCTCAGTGGTTTCTCTGAGACTGAAATCGGCAAGTGACCTTCCAGCTTTATAACAGGTGGTCACTTGCTTTATAACTGGAAGGTCACTTGCCGATTTCAGTCTCAGAGAAACCACTGAGGATGCCACATCACAGTATGGGCGAAACGTTTGGTCATATTGTAAATATTGTAGATAGTACCTTGACGCGGTTGTCACCGGAAACTGTAGATTCTAGTTATGACACCGGCCGCTTAAGCCTAAGTTCTAAGATCCACTGAGTACATTAACCTATGTGATTTTTGTAAAGTGACAGATTATAAATCCACTGTAAAGTGCATTTACGACTTTACTGTGATTCACCCCCTAAGAATAGCCTTCAATTAAAGGAATACTTATTATAACCCTTATAGCATGCAACCCTTTCTGCCAGCCTCACTGAGTCACTGCCTCTCTCGGACACCTAGAGGTCAGTCAGGCGTCCTTTCTTGCTTTATATACATACTGAGGGCGAAGGTTTCCACAAGTCTTCGCTTAGCAACATTATTACACTATGCTATCAACCGTAACAGGACCTACCGCACGAGGGTGAGAAACAGCGCGACTGGCCGAGCCTGATGGCAAGCTGTATCTACTCGATAGATGTAGTCGATTACTGCCATAGTTGCAGCCAATATGAAATGACCTTGTGGAAGTCGAGCTAGTGGAGAGGCAGGTCACCGGTATCTTCGTCGGCTGACTGCAATTTCAGCTTTCCAGGATTTACCACTGTGCCAAGCATACCTTGTAATTTATCATACCGATCCAGGCCCTTGACGAATTTATCCCTGAACAGTTTGACTGGGTCCTCTCTTGATCTTGCAGCCGGAAGGATACAAACGCGTGATCACTCGCGGTGTACACGCAAACCACTTGCATTGAGTGTATTCGTCCGACACTAGAGTGATGTCTGTTATCGACTCGCCCAACCAAGATTACCGGTACGTCAGCTTTGTATCCCTATTCACCACTTCCAGGTCCAACACCGGAGCTAATCTCTAGCATAGAAACGTTCTTTACTTTTGAGGTGGACATTCCCCATTCAGTCGCACGTGCGCTGGTCACCTGGAGTACTGCTGAGAGAGTCGTCCAACGCCTCCAGTGTCTGCTATATTCCTGCGCCGGATAGTTAGGAGACAGGTGTATTCTCAAGTCCGTAACGAAACAAGTTTATTTAGACGTTACCGTCGCAAGACTCATGACCTCCTCCAAACGCTTATGCCACGTTGGTCCAAACCCCTAACAGTGGCAGAACCATACAACCTTGGTGGACTGATAATGGCACGGTAAGGCTTGCTGACGATCACCACCTTCGTCTGGAAAGGTGCTGGAGGAGGGAATCAGCTTTGACGCGATCAGAATAGTTTTTAGCTCTCCACTCAGATTCGGATGGCCTCGTCAACGTCGCTCTTGGCAGTTAATCGTCCAGATCGCGAATTTCAGTTCTTAATTTCGGAACGATGGAGGGTACACAGCGGTGTCTTTCCCTTGCCCCTAACCGCTTTCCTGGCGGCCACCCTTCTGGAATGGAGACGCTAAAGGGGCAGTGGTATGACTCTCAATCATTGATTATGGTTAGGATACTCGGGGCGGGTGCACACTACCGACTATCGCAGAAGTGTGTACATACCACAATTCTTGGAACAGTCGGATCGCTAGCACAACTCCAGGCAATACTGTTCACACCGTGTGGTACACTGTTACGACTACCACCAACTCCTCAGTCCAGTTATTACCAGTAAATATATCTCGAGTGACAATGGGAATAGAATAGGCAATTAAGTCCATAGAGTGCATAGGCGAATTGTCTGTAGTCGAATAAAAACTGTAAGACAGTTTTGTGCTTATCCCATTTTAAGTACTGTACAGAAATATTATTTTTAATGAGTAATTATACTGATTACACTATGAACTCCAAGATGAACCAAAGTTTTTTAGTCCAATTTAATGTTAGAACGTCCATTCAATAAACTGATTAGCTTGTTAATACATTGAAAATTACTCTTGTAAGATTGGCCAATACTCCAGAAGAAAGCCTGTGCATCACTATCATGTGAAGTTCTATTGAAAATGATAATTATGTAATATTATGATATTGAAGAGTCATAAATGTATAGTTGCATTGTAAAATTTACAATATTGGAATAATTAATATTTTAATATCATAATTTATTTTAGCAAATATAATGATTAATTTTAATGCATATATTTCTGTACATTATTCATCAACCGAATAAAAGCAAGAATAAGTTATTCATAACTATTAAATAGGCGCACAAACCTTATAAATTATACACAATAATCATGCTTTATAGCCATTCTTGTTTTTCAAATAAGCAAACACGATTTTTTGGATAGTGTAAATATCTATGATTATTAGTTTCATAAATAAAAATGATTCAATCATCAGTCATTAAAGTATACCACAACATATCTGACACTTATAATGTATAGTAAATGAAATATAATATAAAATATGTATATTCATTTATATAAATACAATTGATTCTATTTTTGGCTTTTGTAGGAATGTTCAGGTGATTGTAAAATCCATTGTGCTTATTCAATTTCAATAATAAAACATCCAGTGTCCAATTCTGACTTATTTACAACAAGGGAAATTTATAAAACTGTTCCTCTCCACTCAGGAATCGCATGCACAAGCCGTACTCAGCTAGATCCAAATGGTATGCACGGAGCAAGAGTACCACTGAAGGAGGGCGAAAAACTACTGCGACAAAACGTGTTGCTAGTGTGTACGGAAGGGCGCGATTGCCATGCATTGACTTTGCTGCGCTAGCGGTCCGACTATTCCGAGAATTATGGTATGTACACACCCATCCACTCAATGAACTCATTCGGTAATTTGTGATAACTCACGACGACGACAGACCTCTTACGTGCATGGGTAGGGGTGGGGGAAACAAATTATTTGACATTCACCCACCCACCTAACCATATAAGTACAGTGGAAGTCCAATGACAATTACAAAAAAACATAGGTACCATAATAAAAATTACTTAGTTATATCATTTTATTATTTCAAATTGACATGATTTGTTTTAGGTTGGACAAGGAGAACGTCTAAAGACCATTCAGAGCAGTTTTACGTCTCTTGGGTTTCAGAATGAATCTGCCACTTTCTACTCAAAGATATTTCACAGGTATCAATGTATGTTGATAAGAGATCAAGAGGGGCAACAGAGTAGGTCGAATAGTAATGGAAGTAAAGATAAGAAATGCATGTTGATAGTACATAGCTACTGTTGTCTGGCATGTTTTCAGCCATGGTAGTATCCCAGAGATAAGGACAGTCAACAGGATTATTGGATCTATCCCACAAAGACTGTAGATGTTCTTATAGCTATAGACAAAGTAAAAAATACTTCTTCGGTCCCAAGGTTTACTGATGGTGAGCATGTTCATAGCGAGTACGATCTTGGGTAATGGGAAAAATTAAAAAAATCTAATTTAATATCAAGACTGCTTATGTGAAAGTAATTTTAAACGATGGATCAGTGTCATTGCATTCATATTCGAACTACTTTGGGAGTTTTTAAGTTGTTGCCTCTTTAACTTTGTGCCAAACCACATTCCTTAGTCTTCATTTCATTATACAATTTTATACTTTAATTCATATTTTGAATCATACTCATAAATGAAAGGTTTGTCACCAGATAGTTGCCGAATAATTTGCAAATACTGTCTTAATTTTTTATAAAGACGAGAAAGATTGAAGACAAGTTTTTATTTATGATAATATCGATTAATCAAAGACAAATGGTAGGGGCCTACTAGATTAAAATAATCCAGATTAGTTGCTAACAGATTTTTTTTAGCCAATTGTTTAAAGCTGCAACTTTATTGCATATTTGAACAAGAATATAATGTACGTATAATTAATTGGTACTGTATAGTGAAAACATAATTGTTTATGAAGAAGACTGTTCAAAAATAGTGTTTAGTAAATGTTCCTTTCAGCAACATTATTATAAAATGAATCAGATTAATTAATGATGGCCGCAAATTATAACACTTGAATCACGACAATTTACGTAAATGTACTTACTGGAGCTAAACACATACATTTTGACGACATAAGAAGAGGGACTGTGTACTTTGCCGCATCATTAAGAGGATAATATAAGACACATACTTGAGAAACTTGAATGTAATAATGAGACTATATATACTTACATAGTCTCAGTAACTACAGTTACTGATTTTATTATTATAAATTTGTTTATAAAATCTGTTAAAATAAACGTAGAGACCTCTAGTTTGCATTATTGGATTTCATTTTTTTTCCCCTTTAAAATGAGGGGTCACATGATAGGGGTTTGTATTTGAAAATGTTTAGTTGCCCCCCTTTACCCCCTTTAGAAAAGGGGGGCAACATTTTCAACAACTTGAAAAATTAAGAAAATATGTTATAATAGGTACGGTCAAGGTTTCACATAGATATCTCGGGCCGTTTAAATTATATCCAGGTGTGCCAGGACATAAAACTCACTCTGGTATATATATATATATATATATATATATATATATATATATATATATATATATATATACAGGGTGTCTTAAAAGTCCCACCCCCCTATTAACTTTCTTATGAATACAGATAAAGTGATTTACTTCTGGGAATGTTTATATGACCAACTAAGGAGTTTTTTTATGTATGCAAATTTTTTACACCCCCTCTCAAAAGGGGGTAGTTTGGGGGTAGGTCACAATTTTTAAATAGAAACCCCTATCAAATGACACATCATTTTAAAGGTAATATTAAAAGAAGAAGAATGGTGGAAATTACAGGTCTCTAACATTAGTCTATCAAATTTGGTGGCAGTTTAAAGTTGGAATTATTTCATAAAACCCCCGCAGCTTATGTTACATTTAAAATTGTTGTAAGGCAGACAAAACATTCACCCACCAGTTAGTTTTGAAAACTGATTACACCTAATCGTAAAACAAGTTATTACAAGAATCAACAAACACCAAAAACCACAAATAACATATTGTTTTTGTTTTGTCTGACCAAAGTCCAGTAGGGCAACCTGGGAATACCAGTGGCTCCTTCCTTATCTCTCATTAGGTTACTAGTTAGTACGTGTAACACTTTCAGTTCAGTTACTGTGTTAAATTTCTTTTTATTCGTATTTAATAAAAATGGCTCGGTCAAATGAAGATAAAGTAGAGATGATATTGTTCTATGGGGAAGCTAGGAGAAATGTTCATGAAGCAGTTCGTTTATTTAATGCTGCCTATCCGGATAGACCAGTAGACGGGGCATACATTAGACGTTTAGTAAAAAAAATCTCAACAAACTTTAGTGTCAAAGATGCACCACGATCAGGGCACCCTGCCATTGCGACAGAAGAGATCCAAATTCAAGTTTTAGCAAATTTTGCTGCAAACCCACATGAATCTCTGCGGTCCACTGCCCTTGATGTTGGAATTTTAAAAGATACTGTTCACAAAGTGTTAAAGCGTCACAAGTTCCACCCGTACAAAGTACAGTTAAATCAAGAATTAAATGAAGACGACCCTGACCGAAGACTTCAGTTTTGTGAGCAAATGTTGCAGAAGATTGAAGAGAATAATAATTTAATATCACAGATATGTTTTAGTGATGAAGCATCATTCTCTTTGCATGGGACAGTCAATCGGCACAACTGCCGTTATTGGGCAAACAGTAACCCCCACTGGATGGTTGAAGCCCATACGCAACAGCCACAAAAATTAAATCTATGGGCTGGAATTTTGGGAAACTCTGTTATTGGGCCATTCTTTATTGATGGTAATTTAACTGGCGTTAAATACTTGGACATGTTACGGAACGGCATTGTCCCAGCAATAAATGAGTTAGTACAAGGTACTTATGAGCCTGTATTTCAGCAAGATGGTGCTCCTCCACATTACAATATGCTTGTCCGGACATTCCTAGACCAAACGTTTCCGATAGATGGATAGGTCGACGTCGGCACTTCGGTAGAGTGGCCGGCACGTTCACCTGACCTTTCACCTCTGGATTTTTTCTTTTGGGGTTTTCCTCAAAAAGTAAAGTTTACGACACAAAGCCCGCAAACCTCGATGAATTAAGGACAAGAATCGAAGAGGCCTGCCACCTTATCACGCCTGAAATCTTACTAAATGTGAGACGCGGTTTTCAATCCAGGCTTTTTTACTGTCAAGAAGTTCATGGCAGCCATTTCGAGCATCTCATCTGAGTGAAATTGAGGTGAGAGTTCAGCATTTTGACCATTTTTCCCGTTCTAAAATTACTTAGGGGGTTTTATGAAATAATTCCAACTTTAAACTGCCACCAAATTTGATAGACTAATGTTAGAGACCTCTAGTTTCCGCCATTCTTTTTCTTTTAATATTACCTTGAAAATGATGTGTCATTTGATAGGGGTTTCTATTTAAAAATGTTAACTTACCCCCAACTACCCCCTTTTGAGAGGGGGTGTAAAAAAATTTGCATACATAAAAAAAACTCCTTAGTTGGTCATATAAACATTCCCACAAGTAAATCACTTTATCTGTATTCATAAGAAGTTAATAGGGGGGGGGGGTGGGACTTTTAAGACACCCTGTATATATACTGTTATATATAATATATATATTATATATATATATATATACATATATATACGTATATATATATATTATTATATATATATATATATATATATATATATATATATATATATATATATATATATACAGGTTGTTTCTTTTAAAACGCAACCCTATTTACAATTACAGAAAAGGAATGTTTACAATAATTACAAGTTCATAAGTTAGTAGCCCTGGTTCCTATTCTTCCTTGGCTATGAGCTGATTTACATTGTTGCATTGTTGTTCACTTTATTTGAGTTTCGTGCAATGTCATTAGGTTGAGATTAGAAACATGGTTTTGAGCAAAGACCAGAGAGGATTGTGCAGAGAGCAAATTTATTGTGGAGGAATATTTTAAAACAAAACCGTTTGATTTATGTCAAGATTCTTTCGAACAGTATTCTGAATCCATTGTTTTAACTGTTTAAATGCCTATTGATAATTGTGTGTACAATTGTATTGAAATTGGGCTACTTTTCCGCTACCCCGCCTAGAGGGAGACGGAGAAAGACAGAGAGGGCAGCGCGGCCGCCTGGAGAGAAAGGGAGGATTGCAAATTGCCATGTGAATGAGAGAAAGGAAACGGCGGACAAGGGTATTGGGTCGAGAGAGGGGTACGTGGCAGAAATTCCAGCCCTGCGTATCGTCTGCTACAGGAAGTCTGACTATTTCCCTATCTCTTTTCGCTTTTTATAAATCTGTATTCATCGACTAAAATCTGAACGTTGATGTAAGCATGGGTATATGTTATATGTAGGATTCCAAAATACAACTTAAAACGGCGAAAGAGTAAAGTATTTAAGCTAGACCCTAGAACGAAATTCATCAAATGTGTATTTTGGAAAGACTCTTAGTGTTCCAAAATATAAACGAATCGTAAATGTTAAGTCAAAATTCCGAATACATAGAAAGAAGGATTGGGGAGTAAAAGTTCTATCATCTTTGGTTAAAATAAATGGCTGGGCATTATGGAAATAGTTTATGTTTAAAAAATAGTGGCGCATCAGATTAAAGGATACTTTTTGTAAAATCAGTATATAAGAAAGGAAAGAAAGGCGCTAAAACCTTTAAACTTGATGGAGCTCATGATTTATTTTATGAATATATTTTTACATTAACTTTAAACTTTATTTACAGTTGTTTTGTTTGCAGAATACTATAGTTAACACTGTTGTGTTGGTTTAGTATCACTCCCAGTTTGTAGGAGTTTATGTTGTTATAATACGCCTGTTCTGTCATTTATTAATATATATTGATTATTCTGTGATTCATCGCCCCGCGTAAAATAGTAGATGTTACTCATCTATGTATATAGTAAACCCAACTATGCATATTGTTTAATACATATATAGAAGGTGTTACCTACTGCATCGCTCACATGCTGCGTGTGAAAACTAAAAAGCGGACAGAACCACTTGAGTTCTATGGCTATACTACATTACCAGTCAACTCAAAGAATTATCTACATAAGACATAAAATGAGTATCGTATCATAATAGCGTGATCTGGGAATGTTAATCTTCAAACTCAATCTTGCATATACTTCGTGTTTTATTTTTTATTCGCAAAGTTTAATCTGAGTAGAAAAATAAAACCAATTTATTTTATTTATATTATTTTACTTTCACGAAGAGTAACATGCATTATACAAATACTTCTCCCTCACGTTTTATACTAATTGAGTTAGCGACTTATAGTACAAATATGTAATTGAACAAAATTTAGCTATTATAACAATCTTATTATCTAAAACAAGCCACGTCCGGAAGAAATCCTTTTTGGCTCCAAGGATTTTTAAATTTTAATATTTTTGGGGGGTTCCCACCACGAGGTTAAGTGTTAGAGCAGCCCTAACTTCGCCTCTTGTAATATTAATAAAGACGTTTTTCATTTCATTTCAAATCGATTGGCACCGGTCTCAATCCTGTGAAAATTATGATTTCTGCCCCAGAGGCTCCTAGACATCCCGTGTTTAACAGTTTATTGCTTAGAAGATCATGTGTGTTTGTTTACTTACTTGTCCATAAGTGTTGGAATTATATAACATTTTATTTTATTTTATTTTTTTTTAACATGTACTTGTATATAATTATACAATTTGGCTTATATAGTTTGTCAGATTGTTTTTTCACTATCACTGGTTTTCTTTTTACTTCTTATTAATTAATGTGTTTATATCGTATTTGTTTTTATTTTCATAATTAATCATTAATTTCTCTTTTATTAATCTGTCAAGGCCGTAGGCTGATTTTCTTCACGAGGCGGTAACATGCTGAGATCTACAAATGGGACTGTTGCAGAGCGTCTTGGCGATGCTGTAGGCAGAGGGGATAATGGTGAACGTGGAAGACCTCCGAAACGAAATTGTATTAATAACCTACAAGGGAGAGCAACAACAAACGATCTTCAGAATCCTCTGGGAGATATGGATGCAAAATTCAACTGAGTGATGCTACTAATACTTCTCACTAGCATTTTCTGCTAATTGAGTTAGTAACTTATAGTACAAATATCTAATTGAACTAAATTTAGCTACTATAACAATGATAATAACTATAAACACAAATAAACGGAACAGTTTATCAGCTGAACAATTATACTAATTATGGTTACACTAGACCAGAGACACTTTATACTTTATACGACTTGGTACTTCCCTCGCACTTTATCAAAAAGAGCGATGGAAACATCAGTCTACTTCTTTTTACTCAATTATTACTTTCATATTTTACGAATGTTTCCTCCTTTTACGGAAACATGCGGAACTATGGTAGTCGGAGACTTGTAGAACCACATATCTATGCGATCTATCATGTAATGTGTTTCACCGATGGGAGTCCCTAGTTGGCTTGCCGGCCGGGAGCTCCATGACGTGTCGCCCACATCTCCAGACAGATCACTTTCTCCCCACTAACTGGACTTCATTAGCAACTGACTTCCGGTGGGAACCAAATATATTTTGACGGGAACCCCGGAAGGAACTCTCCGCCGAACAGGTAACGGAACACCTTTACATTCACACATTAAATGCGTTATTTGTAGAAACCACTCGAATACTCCCACAGCGGTTCTTAGCACGAGTATTTTATTAAAATAGAATCATAATGGTGTTCCACTTGTAGATGTGTTTTTAACTAAATTTTTATTTCGAGTTTAATCAATAGACTTCAATGTGGTGTGTGAAATTTAAACGAGTTTAGTTACGTGTCACGATTAGTCTAAAATGTGTTTATCATGTATATATGACATTATAGATAGCCTATGCCTATGTTTTTGTACAGGCACTATAAAAAAGGTGTTCAATTTAAAGGATTAATTTTTTTATTGGATGATTTTTTTTCATCATCTTGAATGGGATGATTTCAATTCATCCTATAACTGCTTAAAAGAAAGGAAACCAATAGTTGTTCTGTCATATGGGTTATATCACCCATATCGTAAGGTTAGAAACAGCAATGGACCCAAGACTGAACCGTGAGGTACACCACATTTTATAGCTTCTCTCTTTGAATACTCCTTCATTACTGAATATGACTGGTCTATGTTTTCTCTCAATTAATTAAAAAAATACCTTATTAAATTATTAGATGTGCTACATTCGCTCAGTTTTGAAGCAATAAACTTAAGTAAAAAATTATAATTAATTAGGAACGAGATATTAATAATTTGATCGGTAGCTTAGTTGGTTAAAGCACAGTTTCATAAGCTAAAGGTTCTCGGTACGATCCCAGAGTCATACAAATTTTGAAAGGGATCAACTGATAACACGCTGTTCATTTGTTATTGGGCTATTAATTAATGACATTTTCTAAGGAATAGTCGGCCTGTTTTGTAACAATGACTACATTCGCTCATCTATACTCATCACATTCATTCGAAATCCATATTCACCCATACCTTGACGATCGGCGTCTTCAGAATAAATAAAATAATTAATTAATTATGGAAATTAAATAGGTAGTCACACCAAACAACAAACTGTAACCCACCCACTCTCCCTAGCTCGAAGTAAGGTATTGTTGACCCTCTGTAGTTGCGTCTGAGTAGTTGCATTGTTCATCTGTAAGGCGTTTATGCTGCAGATTTGTTTGTCAGTGGCCCTGACCGGACGGTTCTGACGTCAATGCAAGATGACGGCGTCAGACATCAATCGTGCTTGTTCCTTGGATGGGTGACCGGTGGGGGATCTTTGTCCTTGCATGATGCAGACCACAAACTTGGTCAATGATGGTGGTTATTGTCACCCGTTGGTCTCCAGGTTAATAAAAGTGAAGAGAAGACTTGTTATCCAAAACTTCGCATATAAAAATAAGACATCTTTTAACTTTTAAATAACAAACTGATAAAATATTTATTATGTTCCCAACAATAACAGTATGTAATTCACAGTAATGTCGTACATTCACCAGTAGACAGAAGGTATTTGTCCTTTAGTCAGATAGATGTGCAGATGATGAGATTGTTTGGTTCGCATTTCTCAAGATTTCTCCAATTACAATTTGAAAAAAATTGTTGTCAAATTTGTAAGTTCACTTCAGACCAAAATACAACTGAGATTTATTTTCATTATTTCACATTGTAAAAATTTACATCACACTAATAATAATTAAAATGTGAAAAAGTCACTCGTTATCCGCTTCCAGATACCGAAATACTGTACTTTGTTATACTGTACATTCGGCTTTCGCAGAAACCGATTAGCTTTAACTACGCAAATTTATGAAGCAGTACTAAGAGCGTCTTCTGCCTAGGGTTGCCATAAATTTTCACATTAAAATACGGACACCGTATATACCTTGGGGTCTTGTGGAGGGGGGTTATTTTGAAAATTATCTTTTACGAATTTTATTATATGCGATACGGGTTGTTAATTGGGGAAAATATTTAAAACGACCTAGTTATATAATAATATTAATATTACAATTATATTTTAATTTAATATTACAGAATAATACAATATTAATAGACAGTTATTTTTTTTTCTTTAAAAAAGTCATTCGTTAAGTTTAAGTTAACTCGGCAGAATTTAATAAATTGTCATAATTGTTCAGGCATATGTTGTGCTAGTTGCACCGGTATACATAGGCTACTAGCTGAAGGCTGAAACTAGTTTTATATATATATATATATATATATATATATGAAGATATTAATTTTTAAAATAATACATGACATGTCACTGTTAACTTTGATGCTCAGAACAGCTTCGGACCTCCACATACAGTCTAATTAGATCGGGTATCCAGACATTTTTTATTAGAGTAAACTCCAACGTTCTTTCAAAATGTTCACACTTACTTTCAGCCAATTTCAAGAGTTAAACATTTCATTTTTTAAGGGGAGAGAGGTGTATGGTATTATACTGTAGTAATAGAGCATAGTCTGTGAGACATTACACAACCTCTCACGAGCGACGATTGACGATTGCCCGAATTAATAGAAGTACATGTTTGTATTTTTTACAATATTAAATATTTAAAATATTCAGGGTGTGATCTTGGAAACCATAATCTGACAAAAAACTTTAAGTGGGAACATTACCTCGTTTTTAGAGAAAATTAAAAATACTTATTAAAAATTTTGAAAATTGGCCACCACTTTGCAATATGGATAGTTTTAAATACAAATTTTTATTTTAAGACTTTTTATTCTTTGTAGTTTTCCGAAATTTTGTTTAATAACGTAAATATGAGAGCTCAAATTTTCAGATTCCTTATGGAGCTTACCATTGAAAAATTGTTAAAAATATATACGTTAAAACATTATTAAATCTGCAAACATACAAAAAATTTAGATAATGTATGCATAGCTATTCTTTTTTTATGATTTGAGAGTATTAAATTATAAAACACAGAAATTTAAATAAATATGTTACCATTTCTGTCAAAGATAAATTGATGTTGGCAGCACTGTTGCCATTATCAGCTGTTTAAGGCAACTTCCAATACAGATCGACAGCTGTATTAAAAGTCGTGTTAAACAGCTGATAATGGTAACCGTGCTCCAAACATCAATTTATCTTTAACAAAATAGAAACTTATTTCTTTAAATTTTTGTGTATTATAATTTAATACTATCAAATCATGAAAGGCATACATTTTCCAAATGTTTGTTGTAATATTTGCAGATTAAATCATTTTATTAAATGTAGTATATTAAAAAATACTTTTATTTCAATGCTAAGTTCCATAAAGAATCTAAACATTTTGAGCTCTCATATCTACGTTATTAAGCAAAATAACGAAAAACTACAAAGAATAAAAAAGTCTTAAAAGTACAAATTGCTATCTAAAACTATCATAAAGTATAGGGTGTTCCATAGGAAAAAACAAAGTTAACCGCCACCATATTGCAAAGTGGAGGCCATTTTTCAAAATTTAAAATATGTAATTTTAATTATCTCTAAAAACAAGATAATGTTTCCCATTTAAAGTTTATTGTCAGAATTATGGTTTCCAAGATCGCAATGGTGGCCTAATTAAAAAGACACCCTGTATACTTTAAATATTAATATAACGAAAAATACGGACATTTACCCTGTTTTATCTTTGTACGGTACGGACTCGGACATTGAATGTAAAATACAAACAATCTGTACAAAATACAGACGTATGGCAACCCTACTTCTGCCTCAACACGTGTTATTAGTTGAAGAGATTGAGTTATACATCATTATTAATTGTTCCAACATAATCATAATATTATTAATGAATAAAGAACATAATTAGCTAACTTATTATCAATAACAAGGCTAGTGTTTTATGTTGTATTAATTTACATCATCAGGGTCCGACGAATGGGCTAGAAGCAACATTACTCATTACATTCATAGTTTAAAATAATTTCATAATATTGTTAAGATAAAATGATTTTGGGAATCTGATTTCGTTTTACTCTAAGAATAATCGAAGTTACAATTTTTCGAGTTTGTCGAAAATATATTTACAGTATTCAGTTTGCCATGAGGATTGCACGACCAGCACCCCTTTATGCACGACCAGCACCCCTTTATGCACGACCAGCACCCCTTTATACCTCCAAATCCTTAAGAATAAACGTAGTAATTACTACTAAAGATGTTGTAAGATACACATTAGTTGTTTTCTACCTATAACTGCCGCTGAGTCGTTCCCTGCGGCGATAAGACAGCGACCTCTGTTTCTTTCTTCTTTGTGGTTACCTTTTAGCCTTTCGTTTCACTTGGTGGCGCTGAAATTTGTTAGCCAGATATCCTCTGACAAAACTGTAAGCTTTCTAATAGAAAACAACATTTTTGTGAGTTAATTATTTTATTAAATCTCCAGATTGATTTTCATTAGCATTAAACAGATTTTCATCAAAATTTAACAGGTTTTTTAACAGTTTTAAGTAAAGCAATTTGAACTCTTATTGTTATTAAAATAATGCTATGTGTATGTATTTTTTTATTATTGCTTATAAACATTGTTGACGCAATCGTTTATACACTACATAACAGTAGTATGTATTTATTAAATATGTTATTAATCAAGTACAAACAAACAAAAGTGTACGTACTTTTACTTGGACCGCTATGATTTAAATTTATACATAGAATCATTGGAATTTTCAAAATACTCCTTTATTTAATAAAGATCATTTTTCAAAGTATAATTTTTGACTTCTTACTAGAATTTCTTGTGTGTTTCCATATTTTTCTTGGTTAAATGGTAATTTAGAATAAAAACGTTCCTTGGAATTGTTGTAAAGTTCTGTACTATTATTATTTTATGTGTTTACAATTCATCATAGTATTACAATAATGTGAAGTAATTTTTCCAATCAACACACTTTTTTTCTAAATATAAGAATAGTTCCGAATATCCCTAAACTGTTAATGTGTCTAATTATATGTAATGATTTTTTCATTGGGTTTTTTTTTATTTTTCCGGATATAATTCAATTCTCATAAAGTACCTAGTGCTAATTTTTAAAATTTTATAATATTATCTAAATTTTTCTTACTTGTTATTTTCTACATGGAAAGTCCATATGACTATGTATGGTTTGTAGGACTGAGTGTTAGCAAAATATATAATTTTCACAATCTGTATACATGTACATTAAATCAATGTTCAAACTAGCAAATAAGTTAGCAAATAAAGGAATCATTCCTTTGTTAATTCTTCTGGTCTGAGGATGGTAAACGAGGTTTACCGAAATCGATCACCGTAACAGATGTAAATGTTGTACATATATCGTAATATATTTGCTTGTTTTTTTTATTTCTACCGCCACGTAATACCCTAGTTAAGAAACCGTTCTATGAATCTCCAGTGAAGGGCTAAAAAATAGTTGCAATAGTTTGCAATAGTTTCACCACTGCTATTTAGTTGACACTAAACGTAAATTGTTGACGTTCTCACGGTGGATGGGTTGGGGTCATTGACGCCATACTTAATACTAATAGCACTTACGTCAAGGTCGTCGGAGAGAGCCACTTCTGAGAGACTGACTGCAACTACGGCTCGTTGACTGTGCAAACTGTCGACACTATCAGATATTACGTTTATATCAAGTAGACGCATACAAATATGATTCTGAATAGAAAGCTTATTTGTATCTGTAAATAACGTTGTTCAGATGTCAAATGTTACCACTGATAACAAGCATACATGTCCGAATACGACCTCGTACAACTGATTATATATGTAACGAACATTACACTGCTGTCATATATGACACTGACAAGATCATACGTGTCCAAATACGACCTTAAACAAACACCTGATTGTTTCTCTAACTAACGTTATACAGTTGTCAGATATGCTACTGATAAGGACCAAACGTGTCCAAAAACGTTCTTAAAACAAACACACGATCAGCTGTCATTTATAATACTGATAACAGGCATGCGTGTACAAAAACGTCCTTAAAACAAACACCTAATTGTATCTACAATTAATGTTCATTGATCAACTGTCAGATATGATACTGATAACAGGCATTCATGTACAAATACGTCCTAAAACAAACATATGATTGTACCTACAACTAACATTGATCACCTGTCAGATATGATACTAATAACAGGCATACGTGTACAAATACGTCCTTAAAACAAACATATGATTGTATCTACAACTAACATTGATCAACTGTCAGATATGATACTGATAACAGGCATTCATGTACAAATACGTCCTAAAACAAACATATGATTGTACCTACAACTAACATTGATCACCTGTCAGATATGATACTAATAACAGGCATACGTGTACAAATACGTCCTTAAAACAAACACCTGATTGTATCTACAACTAACATCGATCAGCTGTCAGATATGATACTGATAACAGACATGCGTGTACAAATACGTCCTTTAAAACAAACAACTGAGTGTGTCTACAAGTAATATTGATCAGCTGTCAGATAGGATACTGATAACAGGCATGCGTGTACAACTACGTCCTTAAAACAAACAACTGATTGTATCTATAACTAACATCGATCAGCTGTCAGATACGATACTGATAATACTGGCATGCGTGTACAACTACGTCCTTAAAACAAACAACTGATTGTATCTACAACTAACATCGATCAGATGTCAGATATGATACTGATAAGCATACAATCCAAATTTATGTAAGCATATTGTTATTATGTCTAACAAACATTACAAAATAGAAAAAGGAGTTAATAGCGCAGACCTTCCGCTTCAATGTTATAATGAAATATCTTCGTTAGTAGTTTTTTGGTAGTTTGAACTTCTGTTTATACTTGAGTAGTCCATAATATAGAGACGAGGTTTGGTGTTGAAATATAGGATAAAACACCAGCTTGATATGGGTTTTCAACTAATCACTTGAATTAAGTGACTGGGTTACAATAGACCAACCAAGGCAACAGCTGTGGAATCTGGAATAGAGTAATAATTAGCCTAAACGCAATCTCGTGAGCCTGAGAGGAGGGGCAATCAGGTGTGCCAACCTAGTCCAGTGAACCATTACATCGATCTACTGAAATACGCCTTCCTTGAGACCTTCCAGTCTTTAGTCATGTATTCTTCTTATCTATTGTACTCTCTCCGGTCCCAATGACATGAACATGTCCCCATTGTCGTCTTCCAATCCACCCAGTCTTGTTTAATTAAACGCTGCTTAGGTTATAAAATAGAATTTATCGACACAACTTGAGGTAAGTGTAGACGATTGTGGATAACAATCGAGCTTATTTGACTTCTGTTACCAAACCGTCAACTTGTTCATAAATGACCAATGATTGAACTCGATAGATTGTTAATGTTTGTGTTCTATGTAAAATAGTTTTGTTGTAATTTTATAATTAATAAACGTGTAAGATTTTTTCTTGTCTTTTTACATTCTTCCCTCGCCAGTTCACGTGGGCCAAGAGACCTTCCCGCGAACTTTATTCAACGAATTAAACTACCAACCGTTCTCAGTCAGGAATTCCAACCTTAGAACACGCACTCAACAGTTCAAAGTCACTGAGCTCTGTCCTTAGAACACGCACTCAACAGTTCAAAGTCACTGAGCTCTGTCCTTAGAACACGCACTCAACAGTTCAAAGTCACTGAGCTCTGTCCTTAGAACACGCACTCCACAGTTCAAAGTCACTGAGCTCTGTCCTTAGAACACGCACTCCACAGTTCAAAGTCACTGAGCTCTGTCCTTAGAACACGCACTCCACAGTTCAAAGTCACTGAGCTCTGCCCTTAGAACACGCACTCCACAGTTTAAAGTCACTGAGCTCTGCCCTAAGAACACGCACTCCACAGTTTAAAGTCACTGAGCCCTGCCTATAGAACACGCACTCCACAGTTCAAAGTCACTGAGCCCTGCCCTTAGAACACACACTCCACAGTTCAAAGTCACTGAGCCCTGCCCATAGAACACGCACTCCACAGTTCAAAGTCACTGAACCCTGCCCTTATAACACGCACTCCACAGTTCAAAGTCACTGAGCCCTGCCCTTAGGACACGCACTCCACAGTTCAAAGTCACTGAGCCCTGCCTACCCTTAGATCACGCACTCTACAGTTCACTGAGCCCTGCCCTTAGAACACGAACTCCACAGTTCAAAGTCACTGAACCCTGCCTCGCCATGAAGTCATATTTAGATGCGTATGCTTGTTACCAGTGTCAGTGTCTGAAATCTAAACAATATTAAACAATATCAGAATATTGCTCATGTTTGTTCGACAGTTACATTTTGACCGTGATCATTGTGTGGTTTGCGTGTATTTAGCTCATTTTCAGATACGTTAAATACCAACATTATCAAATATGGCTTGTCACGTTCGAAAAGTCTTGAAACAAAATTTGTCTTTACAGGAATGATCCTTATAGAAAATACGATTATGAAACGAATTTTTTTCCTAAATACAAATATTGCCACTTTCCTCTATCGATAAACTTTCATTAATTATGAAACCAGGCTGTGGTTTGGTTGCACTTTCACCTCTTATAGTTTAGCTCAAAAACGTAGGAAGTATGGATCAAAGACTTACGACGTCCTCTAAACACAGTACCTCCTAAGTGTCTACTGAGATGATCAATCACATATGTGTTCTTAGATGCACAACAGACTACTTATCACCTGGGGAAGTTTAATTTTTAAAAAAATCACTTTTCTTTCATTTAATTTTAACTAGTGATCAGTATACAAATTCAAAAGACGCATGCTCTCAAAGGGCAATATTTCAAGGTAAATATAAAATAAAGGGGTCCCACCCAATTTTCATAATTTTTTTACCTAGTCAATATTAACCCCTCGAACAGGAATTAATAGAAAGTTTTCGACACAAATATCGATTTCAAAAAGTTTTAAATAAAGACAAAATATGTTTACACAAAAAACAATGTATATTACAATAAGACATTGTGATACCTTATAAGTTATTTTACATACATTGTACAAAGGTCAAATTTAATGGTAATGAGACAAAAACAACAATCTTCTGTCGTTTTTTTTTTTTTTTTTTTTTGAACACGAATATGACAACGAATTATTCTTGCACCGATTTACGATTTTTGATATTTAAAAAAAATATGGGTTAGGCTAGGTTAAGTTAGGTTTGGGTAGTTACTGTCACTCGTTAATGTTGCTAACCTAATCTAACCTAACTAATCAACATAACCAACATATCAACATAACCTAACATAACCGAACTTCTTTTGTTATATATCTCGGTTTGTATTTATTGCAGGAAGAAACGGATATCATATTCGTTTTTAAGAGAGAAAACTACATAATATTAACGTTACATACATAGTTTTACTGTTTTTTGTTGTAAAAATTGGCATTTCCATCGAAAATTTGTCTATGGATTCGTGTCCCTCGTGTTCATATGGATTGGTTTCAAAAATCGTTACAGTAAATTTCAAAACTCAGGGGTTTCTTTCAAATACCAGTGTGAATATGAAACACTGGGAAAAGACCTAACCCATTTTAGGATATTCAATTCTAGTGAGATTTTATCTCAACTAGTTATCCTAAGTACTTATTGTAATATGAAACGTTAAAGTGGAATAGAACGATCGCAACTAGAAAGGGGAAGCAAAGGCCTTGTAAGGATTTGAGTGATTGGTGAATGGAAAATGAGCGAAAAGTAAGTGCCTTCTGTAGCCTTGGGGAGTTTAAAATGATCTATAGTCACGGTGCAAATGATAACTAGCAGAAAATGACTTTAAACAGCGACTAGATTGCCAAAGATCTTGTCTGTTTAGCAAGTAAACAATGAAGTTAGAAGTCACAGCAAGAGAGAACCGTTAGTAGGGGTTTCATCTTTACGCTGGGACAGTCCCGGTACATCCACGTTTTAAGGACAGTCACCGGTTTTGCTCTTATGTTCCGGTTTACTCGCAATTCCTCTGGGGACGCATAAATATCCTGGTTTTCGAGGAAAAGTATTATCGTTACTCTCAGAATGAACTGGAAATTGTAAAATTGCTTTAAGCACTTGATATATGCCAACATATTCGGGCTTTGATAACATTTGTTTCATTCCACTGCAACAACTTCAATCTAGAACGGGATTTTCCGCTGATGCTGCCTGACTCTTGAAAGCTTATGCAGTCTTCAGAAAAGTACCATCGGTATATCAAGTAAATATCATGCAATACATGTAGGCCTACAGTACATAATAAATTGTTTTAAAACAATTCAGTAGTCTTGGTTAATATCATAACAAACACATTTTACTTGATTCTTTGTTTAGGTAATATTATTGTTTTAACCATATGCGCACAAATGAAGTAACATTTAGTGGAAATGCTTCAAGTTTTCCGGTTATTTTCCGAGCAAGAGCCTTGGGCACCCAGTAAGCACGTGTTCCGGTTTCACTCACCAAAGACATAGCAACCCTGGTCATGAGGGAGTTTTAGAAGCTACAAGCTAGAATGTTAGTAGTTAGTAGAATGTTAGTCTTTCAACGCGCTTCATAAAAGGGGCCTTAGTATAGTATACAGTTATTTAGCAGTTTTGAAGCAAGTACAGACGTAGTATTCCTCCTAAAACACCCTTCCTCCGAACTTGATATATAAAACCATAAAAGCATATTATTTTAAATTCTGAGCCAAATACATATATACTGGTGTCTTTAAACAACATACCCATAACTTAAATCTTAATGGTTTCTGGGGTCAAAATAAAAAAGCCCTCTAAACATTAGTCTAAAAATTGTATATTTCCGTCTATCTGTATGTTCTTTTATTAAGTTTTTAGAAGCAGTCTTTAAAAAACAGAAAAATTTTTTTTAAATTCGGAACAACTTTGGTTAAGACTTAAATTTGATGTATAGCATTATTAATAAGTCAAAATAAATGTACAAATTGTTTATCACTTTTTAAATGTGATGTATTTTGTAAAAAATGGTACGCATGAGATTTTTTGTATCATTTATTATTCAATATATAAAGTTATCTTGAAGGAAAACTATGTAGATTGATATAAATGACGCGAGAGCAAACCTTCCCTGCCTGCATGATAAACTGTGACTGATCATACCGATATTGTGGATGAAGGATTATCTTATTCCATTACGTAAGACTAATCAAACGTCCTCATTGTCAGGAACTGCCTCGTCCTGGGGAGGGGGGAGGGGGTAGTTCTTTCTCTATCCAGCTGAGGCTTTAGGAAAAGTTCCGCACCCTAAGGATTCAAAAGGAAATTTACTAATTTTGTATTTTTTGTTTCGTCTGAAAAATTTTGGATGGTAAAGATTATTCTAAGCATGAGAAAAGAAGGATTTTCAAACAGAAATTTTGCAGGAAAATATAGCCAATGTAGCAACGGTTTACATACTGCTCGAAAAGTTCTAAGTTGCCATAGTGTAGCAGATGATTAAAGAAGTCATCCGAGCACTTCAGACGCGGTATGGGAGCAGTTTTGGTAAAAGAATAAGTCCCAAAAACATCGTAACAGCGTAGAAATGAACCTTTTCGAAGCACATAATGGGATATTACAACCAAAAAATTAATAATAATAGTAATAATAATAAATATAGAAAGAAACAAGGACACAACAAACAAATTAGGTTATGCTAGTCTTCTTTCCTTGATTTAATTCAAAGTTCATTTGCATGATAATAATGCAAATGTAATGGCTTAACTGCACGAAAAAGTTTACAGAATATATTGAATGCTTAAGATCTTAATTTAAAATACAAAATAATATTTTTGTTCTTATTGTTATAGAACATATATGTAAAAGACTTTTGAAACGCAAGAATCCAATCAAACTGAAAAGAAAGGACACATAATATTTTATGTTATATTGGTACACAGCCCAACGATGTCTATACTATATTAAAGCCATACCTAACCATCTTTTATGCTATATTCATATAAGTTTAAACGTTTTATTGTTTTTGAAGTACTATTTATATGCACATTACTAGAGCGGAACTGGCTACTACTAGGCTACCTTTCTACCAATGTAAACTAATGAAGGTTAAAAAATTTCTTGGTTAAGAAGCACGAATATAGATATCGTATCGAGTTGAAACTTCTATGAGTTAGTGTAATGGTCGTTGTTACTAACTAAAGCCCTTGATTATATATTGCATTAATGCTAAAGCCAACTCTTCCTTAGAAAGTGTCATTAATTAATAGCACAGTGACAAATGAACAGCCGGTGGTTATCAGCTGATCCTTTACATTCACTTAGTCTGCTTGTGCCATCTGATGAGTCAAAATGGGTTTCACCATTGATATAATCAAAGATTATACTTCATCCAAGTATATTCTGAAAATATCATTTCTGTATGCGTAAGTAAAATAATGTAAACTAATTAATTATTGTTGAAATTTTGAAAATTTCTTAGCTAATGAGAACTATCCTATTTCGCTGAGCAACAATAGTGCTCATTATATGGCCTCCACTGGTGAGTTACCATACATAACACACCATTACCCATATTTCAATTCCTTTGAGGAAATTAAAATTTCTAACCTCTAAAAAAATATTTAATGTTTAAAGATGAAAACAACTTTACTAGAATAACATTTAAACAAATGCCAAGTTTTGTAATTTGTACTTTTGAGTGAGTCGAAACTATTTATTTGCTCCAAACAAATTGAGCAATAGACTATCTTCCAGTTAAGTGAAATTTAAAAAAAATGCTTATTCCCATTGCTAATAATATAAACAAATATAAAATGTTAGCTACAAATAACTAAATAACACATCTTGTGCAATCTTTGGGGCAGTTTCAAGCCTGCAGGAAAGTGCCCATAATAATTATTGGTATCAATGAGTTGGTGAGAAATAGCTGCATTATAGTAGGAACTGTAGTATCTGTCATAGTAACAGCAGTAACAGATGTAGGGACTGTAGTATCAGATACAGTAACCGCAGTAACAGATGTAGCTACAGTATTATCAGATACAGTAACCGCAGTAACAGATGTAGGGACTGTAGTGTCAGACAGTAACAGCAGTAACAGATGTAGGGACTGTAGTATCTGTCATAGTAACAGCAGTAACAGATGTAGCTACAGTATTATCATATACAGTAACCGCAGTAACAGATGTAGGGACTGTAGTATCAGATACAGTAAGAGCAGTAACAGATGTAGCTACAGTAGTATCAGATACAGTAAACGCAGCAACAGAAGTAGCTACAGTATTATCAGATACAGTAACCGCAGTAACAGATGTAGCTACACTATTATCAGATCAGTAACCGCAGTAACAGATGTAGCTACAGTATTATCAGATCAGTAACCGCAGTAACAGATGTAGCTACAGTATTATCAGATCAGTAACCGCAGTAACAGAAGTAGCTACACTATTATCAGATCAGTAACCGCAGTAACAGATGTAGCTACAGTATTATCAGATCAGTAACCGCAGTAACAGATGTAGCTACACTATTATCAGATCAGTAACCGCAGTAACAGATGTAGCTACAGTATTATCTGATACAGTAACCGCAGTAACAGAAGTAGCTACAGTATTATCAGATACAGTAACCGCAGTAACAGATGTAGCTACACTATTATCAGATCAGTAACCGCAGTAACAGAAGTAGCTACACTATTATCAGATCAGTAACCGCAGTAACAGATGTAGCTACAGTATTATCAGATCAGTAACCGCAGTAACAGATGTAGCTACACTATTATCAGATCAGTAACCGCAGTAACAGATGTAGCTACAGTATTATCAGATCAGTAACCGCAGTAACAGATGTAGCTACAGTATTATCAGATCAGTAACCGCAGTAACAGATGTAGCTACAGTATTATCAGATCAGTAACCGCAGTAACAGATGTAGCTACAGTATTATCAGATCAGTAACCGCAGTAACAGATGTAGCTACAGTATTATCAGATCAGTAACCGCAGTAACAGATGTAGCTACACTATTATCAGATCAGTAACCGCAGCAACAGAAGTAGCTACAGTATTATCAGATCAGTAACCGCAGTAACAGATGTAGCTACAGTATTATCAGATACAGTACCCGCAGTAACAGATGTAGCTACACTATTATCAGATCAGTAACCGCAGTAACAGATGTAGCTACAGTATTATCAGATACAGTAACCGCAGTAACAGATGTAGCTACACTATTATCAGATACAGTAACCGTAGTAACAGATGTAGCTACAGTATTATCTGATACAGTAACCGCAGTAACAGATGTAGCTACAGTATTATCAGATACAGTAACCGCAGTAACAGATGTAGCTACAGTATTATCAGATACAGTACCCGCAGTAACAGATGTAGCTACACTATTATCAGATCAGTAACCGCAGTAACAGATGTAGCTACAGTATTATCAGATACAGTAACCGCAGTAACAGAAGTAGCTACAGTATTATCAGATACAGTAACCGCAGTAACAAATGTAGCTACAGTATTATCAGATCAGTAACCGCAGTAACAGATGTAGCTACAGTATTATCAGATCAGTAACCGCAGTAACAGATGTAGCTACACTATTATCAGATCAGTAACCGCAGTAACAGATGTAGCTACAGTATTATCAGATCAGTAACCGCAGTAACAGATGTAGCTACAGTATTATCAGATACAGTACCCGCAGTAACAGATGTAGCTACACTATTATCAGATCAGTAACCGCAGTAACAGATGTAGCTACAGTATTATCTGATACAGTAACCGCAGTAACAGAAGTAGCTACAGTATTATCAGATACAGTAACCGCAGTAGCAGATGTAGCTACAGTATTATCAGATACAGTACCCGCAGTAACAGATGTAGCTACACTATTATCAGATCAGTAACCGCAGTAACAGATGTAGCTACAGTATTATCAGATACAGTAACCGCAGTAACATATGTAGCTACACTATTATCAGATACAGTAACCGTAGTAACAGATGTAGCTACAGTATTATCTGATACAGTAACCGCAGTAACAGATGTAGCTACAGTATTATCAAATCAAATCAAATCAAATCAAATCAAATCAAATCAAATCAAATCAAATCAAATCAAATATTTATTTGCAATGACATTACAAAAATGTATAGCAAACGTCATCCCTATATAAAAATCTAAAACATACATCCCACATAAAAGCCTCTGTCAAAACATACATCATTTACTGTTGCACTCATAGTCACTCATACCAAATCCCCACTTCCGACACCGGTTGTCAGTCTTCTGATTATGCGGTCTCCCAGTTGTATGCCATAAACTCGTCCACACTATAAAATGCATGAGACGCTAAACAGCGTTTGAGACGAGTTTTTAACGCCTTGAGCGTTGGGGCATTCTTAATTGAATCCGGCAACTTGTTGACAAAACGAACACCTGCGTGTGAGGGCAAGCGTTCGTGGACTACCGTCCTGTGATTCCCAGTTCGGTAGTTGTTTCTGCCTCTTGTGTCGTGTGTATGTATGTCCCGACCACTTGTCATGGATATGCTAAATAGGGTTGTCTCCAGTATGTAAAGGCTAGGCAATGTCAACAGTTGCAATTTTTTAAATGTTTCTTTGCAGGTTTCTCTGAACTTTAATTGTGCAACAATGCGAACCGCTTGTTTTTGCAATTTAAATGCTCTGCTAAACTGATTGTTTGCAGAAGCTCCCCACAGCACCACACCGTAGGTGAGATGGGGGTAAATCAAACCGTAATAGGCCGTCATTAGAACTTGAATTGGGCAGAATTTTGCTAACGTTCTCAAAACATAAATGCCTGAGGACAATTTGGAGCAAATATGGTCCATGTGCGAATTCCAGGTCAACCCTCGATCCAGGTGTATTCCCAAGAATTTTGAACTAACAGTCTCATCTAACCGTTTATCTGCCAGCCAAATGAGTGGTCTCTCCATGTCATCATATGGTCACAACGAAAATGACAAAACATTACATTTTGAGGGGTTTACTTCAAGATTGAGACTGTTGAAATATTGGACACAATTGTTTAAATCAAAAAAAGCTTGTTGTTCAAGGATCGGTGTTAATTTGTTTCTGAATAAAAGGGTCGTGTCATCTGCGTACTGAATGAGTTGCCCATGCATTAGCGATGACCCTATGTCGTTGACATAGATGAGAAAAAGAATCGGGCTGATTATTGAGCCCTGAGGAACTCCGTATCTCAGCTCTATTGGTTCAGAGAATTTGTCTGAAATTTGGACAACTTGGAATCGGTTGTTCAGAAAAGAGTGAAGCCACTTGAGCGGCACTCCTCTTATACCATAAAATTCAAGTTTGTCAAGCAGCTTAGAGTGGTACTGTACTATCAGATGCTGTAACAGCAGTAACAGATGTAGGGACTGTAATAACATATATAGTAACTGTAGTAACAGGTGCAGTAACTGTAATAACAAATAAGTAGTAACGGCAATAGATATGGTCGGTGATACAAACATGTGATCAGTGATCGAGTTCTAATTAATTAACGATTAATTTTTAATTAATTAACGATGTATAATTAATTAGTTATTTTGTAAGAAACCAGAATGCCGTTTTTATTACGTTCTACTGATCTGGTTTTAGCAACAACAAATAGTTTATGAACTACTTCTTTGATACTAACAAACTTTGACATTTAATTATAAACAAATAGCAATCATAATTATATTGTTAGTATTATCATCAGTTGTTTGGACGTAGACACCCATCTGGTATGACAATCATAAACCAACTGTAATAGTTAATTGTATTTGTATACATTTTTAGTATGTTGTTATTGTTAGAAAATGTTTAAATATGATACATAATTTCAGCACAGATTAATATTTATTATTACTTTACAATACGGCCAGAAAATTGGTAAAATAAGGAATGGTCGACTTACAAAAGTCGACAATGATTGAGCAATGCAACCGAATATGCTGAGTGTAGTTGACCATTCACTGTCACACGTGTTTTAAGTTCTTTAAAAAATGGCAGAAACTTAGTATTTTACATATAGGGTGTCGTTGAACCCAAAACACTTTTAAAAATGTTCAATTGCTCACGTTGATAGATTTAAACATCAATATTAGTTAAACAACATTCTGGCCTGCCAAGATACCTTTCACGAACATTGACAATGTTTTGTTGACGTCATAAAGGCACACTTGCGTTTCATTTTTTATTCTAAATTTAAAAAAAATAATGAATTGTTGACCAAAAAGATAAGGCATTATCCACAGGGAAGAAATAAACAGAGGTCTCATCTAATAATGCGCTAAATGTATATTAAGACAGTGTGTCGGTAAGTTACTTCTCCACTCTGCCGTGCGATGACAGGGCCAAAACCTTGTCACTCCCTCTCTTTACACCCACTAACCTTCTTGGATCAACGTAGTAATTATTACTACAGATGCATACAGATGTACATTAGTTGTAATCCAGGCCGACTTATGACTGCCACCGAGGCGTTCGCGGTGGCTATAGGAAAATGACCTCTATAACTTTTTCTCTTTGCGTTAGCAAAGACTCAAGTAGGATATAAAATTAATGTTATTCTCCCATATCAGAATATACAATCAGATTTTGAAAAAAGTCAAACGATTTCCTCCTTCATCCCCCCCCCCCCAATGACCTTAATAATAATGAATGAAAAGAAATGAAACACGGGGTATTTATTTATGGCAAGAATTTAGCTCGTTGCGATATTTGTTCAGTGATCAAACGCTGGTAGCGTCTCCCAAAGCTGAGAGAATACGCGAAAACAAAAATTCGCAACGTTGGATCGGCCAAGTAGGTATTGAAGCAGACTGATATGTAACATTGGACCTTTTTATTTATATCTGTATCCAATTACATTATAATCAATGTATATTGTATTAATAATTTATTATATTTTTGTTCTTTTTAATTCCCCTTTAATAGCTTCAAACCTATCTGACACAGGTAATTCCCCTATAATAGCTTCAAACCTATCTGACAAAGGTAATTCTCCTATAATAGCTTCAAACCTATCTGACAAAGGCAATTCCTCTATAATAGCTTCAAACCTATCTGACAAAGGTAATTCCCCTTTAATAGCTTCAAACCTATCTGACACAGGTAATTCCCCTATAATAGCTTCAAACCTATCTGACAAAGGTAATTCCCCTATAATAGCTTCAAACCTATCTGACAAAGGCAATTACCCTATAATAGCTTCAAACCTATCTGACACAGGTAATTCCCCTATAATAGCTTCAAACCTATCTGACAAAGGTAATTCCCCTGTAATAGCTTCTAACCTATCTGACAAAGGTAATTCCCCTATAATAGCTTCAAACCTATCTGACAAAGGCAATTCCCCTATAATAGCATCAAACCTATCTGACACAGGTAATTCCCCTATAATAGCTTCAAACCTATCTGACAAAGGTAATTCCCCTATAATAGCTTCAAACCTATCTGAGAAAGGCAATTCCTCTATAATAGCTTCAAACCTATCTGACAAAGGTAATTCCCCTATAATAGCATCAAACCTATCTGACAAAGGTAATTCCCCTATAATAGCATCAAACCTATCTGACACAGGTAATTCCCCTATAATAGCATCAAACCTATCTGACAAAGGTAATTCCCCTATAATAGCTTCAAACCTATCTGACAAAGGTAATTCCCCTATAATAGCATCAAACCTATCTGACAAAGGTAATTCCCCTATAATAGCATCAAACCTATCTGACACAGGTAATTCCCCTATAATAGCTTCAAACCTATCTGACAAAGGTAATTCTCCTATAATAGCTTCAAACCTATCTGACAAAGGCAATTCCTCTATAATAGCTTCAAACCTATCTGACAAAGGTAATTACCCTATAATAGCTTCAAACCTATCTGACACAGGTAATTCCCCTATAATAGCTTCAAACCTATCTGACAAAGGTAATTCCCCTATAATAGCTTCAAACCTATCTGACAAAGGTAATTCCCCTATAATAGCTTCAAACCTATCTGACAAAGGTAATTCCCCTATAATAGCATCAAACCTATCTGACACAGGTAATTCCCCTATAATAGCTTCAAACCTATCTGACAAAGGTAATTCCCCTATAATAGCTTCAAACCTATTCGACACAGGTAAATCCCCTATAATAGCTTCAAACCTATGACAAAGGTAATTCCCCTATAATAGCATCAAACCTATCTGACAAAGATAATTCCCCTATAATAGCATCAAACCTATCTGACACAGGTAATTCCCCTATAATAGCATCAAACCTATCTGACAAAGGTAATTCCCCTATAATAGCTTCAAACCTATCTGACAAAGGTAATTCCCCTATAATAGCATCAAACCTATCTGACAAAGGTAATTCCCCTATAATAGCTTCAAACCTATCTGACAAAAGTAATTCCCCTACAATAGCTTCAAACCTATCTGACAAAGGTAATTCCCCTATAATATCTTCAAACCTATCTGACACAGGTAATTCCCCTATAATAGCTTCAAATCTATCTGACACAGGTAATTCCCCTATAATAGCTTCAAACCTATCTGACACAGGTAATTCCCCTATAATAGCTTCAAACCTATCTGACAAAGGTAATTCCCCTGTAATAGCTTCAAACCTATCTGACAAAGGTAATTCTCCTGTAATAGCTTCAAACCTATCTGACAAAGGTAATTCCCCTATAATAGCTTCAAACCTATCTGACAAAGGTAATTCTCCTGTAATAGCTTCAAACCTATCTGACAAAGGTAATTCCCCTGTAATAGCTTCAAACCTATCTGACAAAGGTAATTCTCCTGTAATAGCTTCAAACTTATCTGACACAGGTAATTCCCCTGTAACAGCTTCAAACCTATCTGACACCGGTATTTTCCACTTTATAAGTATTACTTAATTTCATACAATTAAAATGGAAACAAATAGTTCTTTCTTTTTCTAAAATTATAAATATATACTAAAAAATCTAACTGCATTGTCTGTTTTATATCACAAAATTCAGAATTCTCGTTTATGCCAAAAATTGGTAAAGCCATTTCTGTGTCTGCACTCTTCATGTGGTAGTAGAGTTGACAAATATTTACCATTTAAAAGGTTATTTAGTAAAAAAATTGGGTTAATACAACATTTTTATTATGTTTAAACTGTATTAATATCCATTTATTTTCCATTTATCTTGCATATTGAGAGAAACTACAGTACTTTGAAAATTTACTCTGGGTGAAGTGATTTGGTTTTATTTTATTTATTTATTTTTTATATTAAACGAATACAGATACAATCAATAAAAAATTAACTTTTATTTAATTTATCTTAATAATACTTATTATAAACACATTTCAAACTACTGTAAAACATAATAATAAAAAAAAATACTCTATTTTGTGAATTTGATTGCGTTATATTACGTAAAAACAACTGTTCAAATGGAATATTATTAACATTTTCATACTTCAAATTCTGAAACAACTAATGTTAGAATTTTACCACAGAGAATAACGAAACAGAGATTGCATCCAATAGTCAGCTAAATGTGTGTCGAGTAGTTATTTCTCCAGTTTACCTTACGATGACAAGGTCAGGACCTTGTCAGTCCCTCCTTTATACCCCCAAATTCTCAAGGATCAACGTAGTAATTATTACTACACATATGTATGAATATGTACATCAGTTGTAATAACTGCCATCGAGTGGTCGTGCGGTCATAAGGAACGACCATTGTGCCTTTTATTCTGTGTATTTACAGTAATATTTAATGCTAGTACAACTATACATAGAATATCATGATAGTTCAAAAAGGCCTGTTTATTTAACTTATATGACATATAACAATAAAACATTATGTAAATGATTACTACCCACGTGGACTTTAAAGGATGTATGCGCTTACTAGATGCTGGGTTAGGGGTTTTACAGGTTTGTTAATTGGCCAGTAATGTAGAAGTTAAAAGCCCAACTCCATAAATTTCATTAGCTTCTCAGTTCGATCCCAATCAAATAAACTTTGAAAGGGATCAGATGATAACCACCTTTAGTTGATTTATCATTCACTGTTAATTAATGATACAATTCTACAATGATAATGATACAATTCTAAGCAATAGTCAGGCTTGGTCTGTACATTCGGTATTACAAATATTCACCCGTATTATGACAATTACCGTCATAATAACACATAATGAAAAAAAGAAAAGCTGAAAAAACACAAGAACACATTGACTATCATAAATACATAAAATCTGTTCATTTTGTCATTTTGTGATGATAACTATATATACGGTATAGTTATTACATTATTTATTCGTACGAAAGAGAAAATTAAAGGAGCTCCCATTAAATTGTGTTTAAATGCTCAAATAATAATTGTCAACAGAACTGTTTAGTGTTAATAATTTTTAGTAATTATTTGTAAATGCTGGCAGGTGAGGCGGCTCAGTGGGAAATGCACCCTTTTTACGCTACAAGTTATAGCAATGTGAAATTGAACACAAGTTGAAACGTCTTATGGGACATCGCTACGACTAAAGTTTGAATTGAAGTTGATGGGTGAAGCCGGCCGGCGTAAAATTGGCAACGTTGGCGTCATGACGAGCGGATATGAAAAAGTTGGAATGTTTAAACAGCTTTCTTCGACTCGGTACTAATCGAACCCCTCCCTACCAGTAGCTCTTGTTATATTAAGGACCCTATATTATTAAGTAATTTTTTATGTATCAGTGTTTTATTTTATTTGGTGTATTGTTCTCTACACTGCTGTTTTATTCTTAGCATAATAAAAACTTCCCCCTTATTCACTGTTACAATTAAGTTAATTAGTTAATTTGTTGCATTGGTATAGTAATATATTAAAAGTAAAAGCTTTGTTTACAAGTAATTTTGATTTACGGCGGTTAAAATAGACGACAACACAAACTCTTCCATCTCGATCTTGAAGTTGAATTAACAGGATGCAGCTGAAGAAAAAGTTGTTGAAGGAATGTTTGCTCGACCAATTTCTGTGAAATTGTAAACGACGTCGTAACAATCTTAACGTTATAATTTATCGTATCGTGTAAAACCCTCTTAAGGCTTTGGGCTAAAGAGTTCAAGGTCCAAGGTTCGAGTCCTTAACTCATCTGATGTTTGATACTTTACTTTTATAGTAAAGTTCCTACGACCCATATGGACTGGTGAGTGAGGTTTTTTCTAATAAATAAATAATAATTTTAAAAAGAAAGATTATAGCAACTTATTAACAGTGTATGTTGATATTTAATACAATCTCGTGACTTATCATCCCAAGAGATATCTGTACTTTGTTTACCCTGGAGGAGACGTCGCGCTGTCACCCTTTCTCCGCCGGAGATATATAACCCGTGGAGGCCGCGCGCGGCGCACTATCTTGCCGACATGCGCGCACTCACCGTCCTTCTCCTAGGTAAGTGTCGTTCATTCATCTCTTGGATCCGCAGGACATTAAGGATGTGCATATTGCATATATTTGACAACAATATTTTGCATGCTGAATTCTTCTTTGTCCGTAAATGTAAGGCAGTTGGAAACTTTGATATGTTTAAACAGTATCTAGTCAGCTATGCTTTAGACAAGTGACATGATCATTATTAAACTTTATTTTCGTTCGGGCCTATTCGTTCACATGATACTTTAGGAAAATAAACCATACTTTTTTAATTGTACACACAATAATTAAATTTATTGAAACAGTATGAGTAGAGTGTTGATGAGTGCATTGACTCACCTCCATGGATCATCCGATTATCTTGCGGTATCCGGAAAAAATGTTGACAGAAGTTTTAGTAGTCGTGCACGATTAATCGGTTAACATATTTTATTCACTATCAAATAACATAAATACCTTTTTCAATACATTTTATTTCCTTGCTACAAAAAACAGGTTACAAACCTAATAACATTTGGGAAGTACAAATATGTAATACAATTTATGTCATTTGGGTAGAGCCCAACTCCGTCATCTTCCTCAAAATGTAAACTTGCTAAACATTTTCTGAAAATAAATAAGATAAATAGTATAAAAACACTAAGTATGGACCTAACAAATTAACATTTGGACCATTTAACGTTTGTGTATGTCGCCAGCTGGTCAATTAATATTAATCTCCATAAGAATAACAGTGCAACTTTAAGGCCGTGTAGGACAAAAACCTATGGGAATTTAAAAAATCTCGCACCGTTAAGACTTATAAATCAAAATTATTTTTCGAATAAAAAAAATTTAATAAAAATCGGTCAAGTAATAAGTTCAGAAAGTGAGTGAACTAAATGACCCGATTGTTCAAATATATAGGATTACCATTCTTTTGTTATGTGTACATTTGAAATTCATAACGATCCTTAAAACATGATGAAATAAAGTTAGAACGATATTTTAATCACATATTATTATATTTATAATGTATATTATATAATCGTGATTTTATATGAACATGAATAGTATTTGATTTAAAAAACTGCTTTACGTTTGTTATTGATTAATACAAATATTTGAATACCATCAGAATAAATTACCAACAAAGAATTGTTGTATTTGACACCTCGCCCACCACATTGAGTTTAGATAATCATATCACATGTGTATAATTTCCAAACAAGTTTGTTTATGTATAACTTGTTAATGCAACCGGAATAAGTAGACAGACGAGCAAACCGGAAGTTCTCTGAGATAGCATTTAATATGAATGTTTGTAAATATTTCGAAAAGTTTTAGATGGTAGAATTCTAAGTATATTTATTCATAAAAAAATATTAATTTGTCATGTAAATTCAAATGCAACTATACTGTAATCAATTATAAATAGTAAAAGCTGGTATTTTAATGTTTTCAGTGCTTATAAATTCGTACACCCTTTATAAAGGTTTCATACATTTTCTTCTCATAAAATTCTAACTTGACTTATTAGGAACAATTAATGAAGTGTTTTATTATAAATATAATGTAAATTCAAAAACTAACAAAATATTATTAACAAGAAATACGTTTTAATCAAATTTTTTAAACGCACGTATAATTTCGTGAATAATTTAGTTAAAGAAAAGTGAGGTTATGTCTTTTCATAGTTATAAAACAGCATAGTAAGGTAAAATTCATTTAAATTATTAATTAATGGAGGCATATTACAGCAAATGAAAATTGTATATATAAAACCCTTATGAATACACATTTCCTAATAATTGGTTACCCTCGTACACTATGAATACGACGATTAAGGATGTGTAGTTGGTAGTTTATAAATCTTTACTTAATGAATTATTTTCTTAAATCTCAGTTAATATTAATAAACTTAGAGTGGCCTTTCCCTAACTGCCAAGTTACAGCTGTAAAGTCGATGGCTAGCTAGCTATTAAAACTATTAACACAATGACGTGCACTTTTTATGGAAATGTATAAAGGCAATGAACTATGCTTTTAACCATACAATCTCACCGTCAGCGGGCTACAACATACTGTTCTATGTCAACTGTATGTTCGTGTTTGTTATTATAATGAGTTATAGCCTTGATTATATTATTACTTACAAATACATATCTCATCTAATAGGAATATTTGTGCCTGTAGTTTGGTTAGTTAGTGAGGCCCGCAACCACAACAGGTTTAAACTGTATTACATCTACATGCACAATAGACCACAAAAACAGCTGATATTTTGAGGTACAACATTTAACGGGATGAGAAATATATCTTTTTGCCTATAAAATTAATGTTTATAGTGAACCCTATGATTATTAATAAAGGTCCAATCTAGTGGACCATAAGTTGATATTATGAGTTTTTTAAATTAATATTTCACTTATTTAATTGTACGAAAGTTATAATAATATTTAGTCTTTGACAATGTTTTAAAAACTCGTGAAAAATTACGTTTAAAATTTCACAAATGAAACTGTAAAAAAACTACAAAAATACTAAATTTAAAAAAAATCAAATTAAAGTCCACTTGCATAGTACTTTACTTATCAAATTACTCTTTTTAAGTGTTGCGATATGGCCATTATTACGGACCGAAAACTTGAGACAGAAACCTGTGAATTTGGCGTGTTTCGTGAAGCGAGACGGACCCCTTACTGTAAAATATCCACCTGATCCCTCTTAAAGGTCTCAGATTAGGGGTTACTCGTTACCGATTCCTCTAATCGTTATACAAGCTGTTACGGTTCCAGATGTGGGGAGGTTACGCAACGCGAGCTCCAGCTGATCTGCTCGTATCACTCGGCTAGCTGCGGGCGGTGAAAGGGTGCACTCTGGGGCAGATCGGTTCACAAAGTATTTGCAAATAATTCTTCCTTGCTTGTGCAACGAGTTGGTGATTCCTTCGGAATGTTTGATTTTCCTAACTCGGGAAACTTCAAACGGACGGATGACGTGCAGAGTTGTCATTAGTCGTTCCTGGCCGAATCATTATTACCAATGAGCTCTGATAGCAACTCCTGGCGATTTATTTTTAGAATTTCCTAAATAATTAGTCACAGAAGCTCGGAAGATTTCTAAGAGCAGTTCTGGTCATGTGTGATTTTTAAGAGCAGTTCTGGTCATGTGTGATTTTTAAGAGCAGTTCTGGTCATGTGTGATTTCTAAGAGCAGTTCTGGTCATGTGTGATTTCTAAGAGCAGTTCTAGTCATGTGTGATTTCTAAGAGCAGTTCTGGTCATGTGTGATTTTTCTAGAGTAGAATAAAAAATATATGAACATATATTTATAAAACATTTAGAAATTAATTGTATTGTAACTAACATGTTAATACATATAGTATATATTTTAGACCGCTTTAAGTCAAAATAAAGTAACGTGCAAGGGAGGTTAGTAACATTCTTTTGTAAAATTATATTATGTGATTAATTCATAACAAACATTTTAAATTCACTGTAATATTACATGTACAAAGCAGCAAAAAGTCAAAGTGTTCCTATTTAACAAAATTAAGTATATCTTTTTATTTATTTTAGGTATAAAATTTTTATAAAAAAATTAAAATTACAATAATATTTATCACATCGATATTTACGTGTACATAGATGATTAGCTAAATATGAGTAAATAAAATTTGCGTGTTAAATTATATAAATGACACTTTTATATAACTCGAAATATTTCACGTGACAGTCTAGGGTTAAACTGTATTTAGATAGGAAAATATGTGTTTACAATTTTAATACACTCTAGGTTGACATTTCTGTTTCATTTTTATTATTGTTGATTAAAATAGTTGGTTACGACCCTGCTCAAACGGAAAATATATCGTTGTAAAAAGTCAGAGTATAATTTTATACGGATCATTCCATGATTTTTCGGGAGTAGTAATAAATTTTTAGTTATGTAACAAATAAACCAATAAACTATAAAGACCGATCCCATTTTTTGCTTTTAGGACGTACCAACCCGAAAAAACCCTCGCAAAAACTGTGCGTGTATAAGTGGGTGGGTGTGTGGGTCATCACTGATGTACTTGAATAGATGGATGGGTGGGTCATTACCACTGTGCTGCCAGGGGTGGGCACTACCCACTGTTAAGCTCTAGAATTTACATTAACTTGAATATAACTAAATCCAACGATACTACCTGATAAACTAAAGGACAATAATCAACTACAAACTTTAGCTATAACAAACTTTAAAATACTATAAACTGTGTCATAAGTACTAGCTAATATTAATTTTTATATAAATAAAAGCTATATAACAGTAAAATATCGTACAGAAAATGTCATTAAATATAGATTTTATTTACTTGTTAACAATTTTAAAGTTTGAGATTTAACAATAATTTAAATTCACAATAATAATAACAACATATATAGCAATTATTCATGAATAGAATACATCTACGTCATAAAAATAGTGTTTTTGGGTGATATATAATATTCATTTTGTCAATCATAGAGTGTCTTCCCCGAGTTGCCAGTAAAATTAGTAGCCTTTAAGAAAATTAGCCCACTAAAATGTTTAACAATTTAACGAAAAGATACCTTGGAATAAAGTAGAGAGAATGTTAATCTTTGGATTTATCTTTTGATAGTTATTCAAGTAATATTAATGAATCAGCTTATTGTTTGTTTGAATCCAGACAAGATAGTTCAAGTAATTCGTCCTGAATCACGTTTCATTCAATTGTTCAAAGATTGATTTCTCACAGCCACGTCCCTAATGTCGGTTTCAAAATTCAATGCACTCTAGTTTGAACCTCTAGTATAAATTCAACATTTTTCCAATTTCTAAAACATATGCACCAACGTTTACCTTATTTAATGTCTCATAATGTAAGTTACACATGTTTATTTAAGTAATGATTTTTTTTATTGTGGTTTAAAGACAAAAGAACATTAATTTTTTGTATTTTTGAAACAAGGATAGATTTTTTTCAAGAAAAACTACTAAGCTTAAAACATAGTAATTTCAACTACGTTTTAAGAAGATCGTTTTTATGTTATCCTTAGTTCCTGAAATTCTATTTTGATAAAAATAATTTTTTTGTAATGTTTGTAAACCCATGCAATATCAGGATCGGCTAATCGCACAAACTTCCAATATGGCTTATAAGTTGCGGATTGAAAAATAAGATACATTTTACAGTTCCGATTGCCATGATAATATGCCTGTGATGTTATATCGCTTTACAAATCAACAAGCATCAATGCGCACTCAAGCATAATTAATTTATGACTGTTGCCAACCGGGTTACTGGACGCGCTGTTGCACGTGTTACAACAGCTTTCTTAATTATTGAACTACATGGAATATTAAACAAACAGATTAATTAAATTACTGTAAACAAATTAAAAACTTACCAACAAAGAGATGCTAAACAAAAACAATACCAAATATTTTGTTTTAATGGTAATCCTCCATCTGTTTATTACGTAGTCACGATTCATAGACCGAGGCCGAAGGCCAAGGACAGCGAGTGATGAGGTTGGCACGCAAAGTGTGCAGGGTTGTCACCTAGTATCATTTAAATAAGATTTTTTCCGTAAAGGCTTTTAATGGAGCCACATCAACATAAATTAATCATTGAAGTAAATACAGGGTGGAAAAAAATATTGAAACGCTTTCACGACTTTTCTATGACTTCACTTGTAAAAGTGAAATCTTGTACATGATCATGGTTACAATGAACACACTTTTTGACACCATTAGCGACATTTAGTCTTTTCAGGGGGACGGACCACTTAGAATTGAACGAAAATCTTTAATGTAACCCAAGTTCGAGTTTGGTATCAAATGAAAGGTCTATTCAATAGAAATTAATTGCCGCAAACCGGACTTCGAAAGGTCTATCCTTTCCAGAGTAGTCATTTGAATTTCAAAGTAACTAATTTGAACAATGTTATTTCTCCGCTATTAAACGAGCTCAAGTAAATTATTCTGCTCAAAAATTATTCCTTATGGAACACAACAACTAAAAAAAAATTAAATTATCAAATGATCTATGAAAAAAATAAAGTTGTTGTGAAAGCGTGTCTATATTCTTTCCTCCCCTGTAGAAACAGTAGAACGTGTTCGCCTAGTTTATAACCCTGAAAGAAATGCTTAAAAGTCATTTTTTAATTTCCGTAGATTAGGTCGAGAAGCAGATTTTGCATCTACAAAAGTAAATAAATTACATGCGTAACTGTACTGTTAGTAGAGATCGGAAACTTGCCCCACATATAACGAAATTTAATAATATCTAATTTATTGACTTTGAAAGACAATCAAGAGGTTTTGTTAAAAACTTCATAGATTTCATTGAACATTGTTCAAACTCGCTTATCGCTCATTTTCCGTTCAGAGGACATTAAACACACAAAGTAAACTGAACGTGTCGTCTTTACTTGCCCAATTGTTCGAAGTTTGTCTGTAAAGTGCTTTCATTATTCTTGCATAATGAAGGTAGTACAGTAGATGAGGAGAAAGTGTCACGGCATAATAGAAAATAATTAATTACTAGACTGCGGGGCACGAGAAAGGGAATGGCGCCCAGCCATAAACAGGGAACAGTTCACTATTTTTTTTTTCTTCGAAGGGGAAAACTGAGTTTCATGTCCAAGTATTGTAGCAAGATCGATTATGTGATGTTGTGAATGTTTTTTTATAATAAAGCCTTCAATTCGTACTCTTATTATTGTTACAAAAAGTTTCTCTTACTACTTTTATGTGGTCGATTAAGTAACCACTAACCAATAAACACTAATATGTAACCTAAGGAAATGTGCGGGAGCTTGTGAAAGTATCTTTTAATGGAACTATCCAACATTACGGTACTGTACTGTTAATATTGTCAACAGATGTTATCCTCACACTAGATCTCTGTGGTCGATTAAGTAACCACTAACCAATAAACACTAATATGTAACCTAAGGAAATGTGCGGGAGCTTGTGAAAGTATCTTTTAATGGAACTATCCAACATTACGGCACTGTACTGTTAATATTGTCACCAGATGTTATCCTCACACTAGATCAGTGTGGTCGATTAAGTAACCACTAACCAATAAACACTAATATGTAACCTAAGGAAATGTACGGGAGCTTGTGAAAGTATCTTTTAATGGAACTATCCAACATTACGGTACTGTACTTGTAATATTGTGACCAGATGTTATCCTCACACTAGATCAGTGTGGTTGATTAAGTAACCATTAACCAATAAACACTAATATGTAACCTAAGGAAATGTGCGGGAGCTTGTGAAAGTATCTTTTAGTGGAACTATCCAACATTACGGTACTGTACTTGTAATATTGTGACCAGATGTTATCCTCACACTAGATCAGTGTGGTTGATTAAGTAACTATTAACCAATAAACACTAATATGTAACCTAAGGAAATGTGCGGGAGCTTGTGAAAGTATCTTTTAATGGAACTATCCAACATTACGGCACTATACTGGTAATATTGTCACCAGATGTTATCCTCGCACTAGATCAGTGTGGTTGATTAAGTAACCACTAACTATCACTTATACTAGGGGATACTCCTGCACGCTACACGTACCGACCCCGTCACTCGCTGCGCTCTTTATACCTCAGCATTCGGCCTCGGCTAGTGACTTTTGACTAGAGATAATAGTAGGTTAACTGTATAATGTAAAATCACAACATTAAATTTATTTACAGTATATCACTCACACTACTTGAGTTGCTACCTATTTATTAGTAAATACCCAATGATTTAATAAATACCCAATAATATTAATTTGCCTATTTGAAACGTTTTTATTTCATTTGTTTTTGTTTAACAGCTAAAGATTAAGTAGGTACGTAAAATAACTGCATTAGATTACCATTAAAACCATGCCAACATCATTTCCTGGTTTAACATTATGAAAGATCTAAACTCATCAATATTACAAACACCATTGTTTACTTTTCATCAGGTGTTAAAACTTTTTGTATATCATTATTTACATTTGAACAGCTGTTACTTTTCGATTCATATAAATTTCTCTCTCCATGTTATTCTTATGGCCGAAAAACTTACTTTTAGGGATTTCCGTGTCTTTCAGGGTGAAACTATTGAAGAATTAAGACCTTATTACACAACTACGGACAAAGGCAAATTTTTGACACCTCAACCGTTTCAATTGGTTAAGAAATAAAGGATGAGTTGCGTCGACAAAAAACAGTTTCACGTATTATATATAAGGATGTAACCAAAGGAAATATACGGGAGATTGTGAACGAATCTTTTAATGGAACTATCCAACATTGTGACACCTTACTGGTAGTTCTGTCACCAGATGTCATCCTCGCACTAGATCTCTGTGGTTGACTGAGCACAAGAGGGCAATAACCATTACCAGTAACCTTAGAAAATGTACGGGAGTGTATAAAAGTATGTTTTAATGAAATTATCCAACATTATGTAACTGCAATAGTAATATTGTCACCATATGTCGTCTTTACACTAGATCGGTGTAACCGTTAATGTAACCCTTTACTGATAAACAATTATACAACTAATCCAAGGAAATACACGGTAGTATGGAACAGTATCTTAATATGAAACTATCCAACACTAAAGCACTGTACTGATAATACTGTCACCAGATGTCATCCTCGCACTAGATCAGTGTGGTTGATTATTTAACCACTAACTAAGAAACACTTAAACATAACCAAACAAAATTATGGCACCGTGGGAAAGTACCATATATGGAACTATCCAACATTACGACACCTTACTGGTAATTCTATCACCAGATGTCATCCTCGCACTAGATCTCTGTGGTTGTTTAAGTAACCACCAACCAATCAACACTTATACGTAACATAAGAAAATGTGCGGGAGCTCGTGAACGTATCTTTTAGTAAAACTATCCAACATTACGACATTTTACTGGTAATATTGTCATGGTGACGTGATTAACGGACGTGATTAAGCAACCATTAGCCTATAATCTTTACCAATAACTGAAGTTATGTTCTGAGGTGCTTGTATTAGTATTAGTCTAGTATTGGTTACTAAACAGTTGAACGGCTTGGCTGACCAATAACCAAATCTAAGTGAATTTACAGGATCATATGAAAGGAACAGTTCTTTCTAATTAAGCTATCAAAATTGCAATATTGCACATATTATTTGCACTAGATACTAGCAACTTGAGAAATATTATATTAATAAATTATTAAGTAATAAACTATTTGGTAACTAGTAGTAACCAATTGTTTGGAAGTAAGTAAATGGCATGGAAGTTCGTATTAGAGTGACGGGAGGTGATGTCGCTGAGGCGTTCTAGCTCTAAATCATTTTCAGTCATCACAACAATTAGTGTGAAATTACAGTTACAAAAAAGTGTACAAATTAGTGTAAAAAACAGTTTGGAGCGGCCGTAGCTAAGAGGCTAAGGCGTTGGCTTGCCACGTAAACGGTCCGGGTTCGATTCCCGATATAACCAATAACAGTTTTGCCCTGCCGCTCCCGTGGTTTGGAAGTCACGTAAAGCCGTTGATTCCCAGTTTAAGTGTTAAAGAGGGCTTCTTAGCCCTACCTTCGCCTGGTAAATAAGACGAACTTTAACTTTTAAAAAACAGTACCGACAGCTTCTTTAAAATAAAATACTGTTCCTTGTAATTTATGAGAACTCGTTCCAAGTTGGTCACTGAATGCCATTGTCAGTGAGTTTACAGGAACCGTTACCCAAGTATCAGTTCCACAGTAATAGTTATAATTACCTCCAGCTTGCGGCCTCACTTTCCGTCACGACTGCAGCTAGCCAGTGTCCAGACCGCTATTGTACCGCTGTGGTATACCGTGAAATGGTCCGATATTACATTCATGCGTGCTTCAAGTGTCCAAACCAGCTATTTGTTATTTTAATCAGTCTTTAACGCCCTGCTCGAAATATAATTCGCGGCGACAAAAATGAATAGAGAGTAGTGTCTAAAGAATGACACACTTAGAGAATGGATCAGCTGAAATTGACCTAAATTATTCATTTTGTGTACGTGTTTTTAAGCTATTGTCAACTTTAGATCTGTACAATTATTGTGACCTATGATAGCAAATAACCTTATCATCTGGTATTAAGGCAGACCACAGATAATGAAGAACCGGAGGTCGCTTCTTATGGCCGCTGCAGTGAACGTCTAAATGGCAGTTATAAATAGATTTCAAAGTATTGCACACCTTTATTAGTCTGAAGTAACAATCACTATGTTTATCCTTGAGGATTTAGGGGATTGAGATAAGTATACTGTTATATAAAGATGTACATCAGTTACAATCTACATTTAACTGCCTCGTAGGCGTTCGATGCGGCCATACGAAAGCGACATTTGTTTATTTTTTCTGTGGTATATCAGAACGAAAAATATTAATATTTTGAAAGTATAACAAGTTTAATTATTCTGATTAACAACTCAAGGGTTAATATGATGACGTGTGTAGCTTGAAGCATCAATCTAAGGTAATATTTCCTCTCAAATCGAATATCTCTCCAGGTAATGATTAAGTGAAAATATATGGAAAATATTTGGCTTACTTACAGAGAGATTTATCACGTAATAGAGGAATTCTTGAGCTAATAATAAGTCGATTACTTAGTGAGGTCTGCTTTCACAGTTGTTTTAAACTGTATTACATTTACTTAAGACTACACTAGCGCTCCACAACTGGACCCAAAACAGCTGATAATTTGAGATAAGGACCCATCTATCTGTGAGTATATAAAGTCAACGATATTAGTATTAGTAATTAAAACAACATCTGGTTAAGACATAATTTGAGACTTGAAAACAGAATGAAAAGAGACAATGAGTTTAACTACTCTGAATGACGGACTAAAGAATCAAAATAATTAATAAGATTGAATATTTAAAAAAAAAGTAGAGCCTGGTAGTTAAATTGCGGTCATATGGTTTTCTTTCATTTTGATTGAATAACACTTTTTGATTTTCTTCTTATGAATGTAATACGAGAGTCAATTGTCATAGTTCTTATTTCTTAATTTATATAAAAGGTGGTTCTTTTTACATCTTGTCTGTCATCTTGTCGATCTTCAAAAGTCTTTAATTTGTAATGTTTCCATACGAAGATTATTTCCATTTTATTTCGTATCATACGCAATAAAACGTGCTTTGATTCGTATTCTTTTCGTGAATTACTTAATACTCAACTAGGAAAGTTGTTACGAATTAAAGAAGCGTTGCGGTCAAAACACTTGGTACTTATGTTTGTAAAGCGCTGTCATGGTGTGCACGGTCCTGGGCGCGCAAGGGTTGCAGCGTTACATTGGTCAGTTGACCATGGCAGTTCAGTAACCTCTGATTTACCAAAGACACGGACCGTGAGTTCATGAAATCACTGCTACTGAAAAGAAATAACTTTACCCTTTCGAAGGACAAAATTTGCTGCAGTTATTCCTTCAGTTACCGTTTGTTTCCTAGTTGTATAATGCGACCTATATTCAGGTACGGTACGTTGTGGTGAAGATCAATATTGATTGAAAATTGTTTAAAAATTATAAAGTAAGCTGATGTAGAGCAGGACATACTCCTGAATTGTCCGTTTGTGGTTATTTACTTCTTATGTTTACAAACAAAACGTCCTAGAGCATAGACTGCAGGCCTTGATTGCATGGATATACTATCATTTGCTGTTTAGATGCATTCAGCAAGTTGCAAATACCATTCACCTTGAACTTTATATAGACTGGTCAGGATCCTAGAAGAAGCACTATCTTGTTATCTATTACTAGGCTTGGGCATGCGGAAGACGATCTACGGTCGTGATGTCTGCTGCATCATTGCATCCAGCAGAAGGTCATGGCTGATTGCAGATGGAGGCGCCATTGATCAACGGACAGGATGTTATGTCATTTATCAACAAGAGAATTCACGTGATAATTTGTGAAAGAATCAGTTTCTGTTAAGATTATAGACGTGTGGGATAAAAATATCCTTACCTATAGAAAATTTAGGTACTATCAAATATCTCTGATCCATCAAATGTATAATTTCTGCTACTCCATGAGACATGCGCTTGCCTATTGAGTGAATTAGAGAAAACATCGCTCATATGGAATACGAGCAAATAGAATTTAAGTAAATTGATTGACAGATTTTAAAAGAAACACAAACGTACTAAAAAATACAAAAACCGTGCAGAAGATGTGTGGTCTTCTAAAGACTAACAGATAGAAGCGCAATAAAAATCAAACCGTCAACTATGGAATCAAAACAAAAATACGAGATAAAGAAGAACCAACTTGTAATTGTGTTTTATTAAATGTTTGAGGCAAAAGAAAATTCCATTATGAATTTATTGTTGAGATACAATTGAAGGTTTATGAGGTACTAACAAACACCGACACATCTCTATTATATATCTTATTTACCGGTAATCTTATGGGAATAACACACAACCCCTTTCCCCTTATAAGGGTTGAAAACCGTACATTCATTAGCGCTCCCTGCCTTCATCTCGCCGTATCTTCTGAAATTAATCTTTCCATCCTTTCTATAATTTTACAAACATTCTAAAACCTAGTTCGGAGCGCTACTAACTCAAGGATGTTAGACACATTTCTAACATACTCCACTGTATCGGGTGTTCAATGGTCTTTATCATCTCATTTTGCTCCGTTTTTTAGTAAAAAAGTTTAAATTTGAACTCTCAAAAAAATTGTGAGAATTTAAGACTTCAATGTATTTTTTTATTTTATATTTAGATCTATTTAATTTACAGTTTACATAGAAACCTATGTCTTGTTGGTGAGGTTCAAGATGTAGTATTGTCTTGAGGCTTTGGTCGGAACATACAAATGTACTCTGATTTACGGAACATACAAAGTCCATTGAGTTGAGATCTGCAGACCTGCTTGGAGGTGGTCAACACGATCTGGTGCTAAAAAAAAGAAATAATAAATAAAAAACAAAATACAAAAATACCTTAAGAAAGCTGGCTAAAAAGAAACAGAAATAACACACAGGGATATTTTCAGAAATATAGTGAATACCAGATCAATATCCACCGAAATGGTCAGAAGAAACAAAAACAAAACCTCTCTCGCAACGCATGCCAGAGAATTGAGCCGTCAAAAAAACACCATAAAGAAATGAATCACTCTGTATATACTTGCCCATTTAATGGGACTTTCGCTAATAACAAATAACAAAGTAATTGAAAATGACTGAAGTATTTAAAAGGAATTTCTACTTTCAATTAAATATAAACAGTAATGTCATGGAAAACATTATTTTGACACTTTTTTACATGGCAATTGATTTGTTGTTAAAACAATCTGCAGGTCACCACCATCTTAAAAAAAATCAATCTACATAGAGCAAATTGATAGTTGTTATAGATTCCCAAAAATGAGTTAGAAAGGACTTTTTATTTTTGCAAGATGATTACAAACACAGTTATTGAACAATTGAAACGTAATTATTGCTTTGTTTATTTATAAATTTTTTGTGAATTAACAATTTTATTTTACCGTTGATTTTAATAAAAGGAGGATACAAACCTATTTTTTTCTTTTAGTGTGCGCTCCAGTCGGTAGTGTGGAATTTTTACCCTCTAAAAACCGCTTGATGCTCTTTGCGGAGCGCTTTCTTCTACCGGAGGGAGATGCATGGTCGATGCCCTCTGGCTGGGGATGAACATCATAGTCATGGCCAATGGTATGAAGAATCAGTTCTCACGTCTTACCTGAAAAATAGGAAAAACATGACTAAATGTATTGCATAGGCTAGCCCAGCTCTTGCTGTGGAAGTTCTTAATTGTAAGAGAAAATCACTTACTTATTCCGTCGTACAGCTCCTGTGTGAATAGTATATTCAGAACATGTTTCACCGTAAGTACGGCATCCTCAGCTGGTCATCGAGTGAAGATCAATGCACCTAATGGGTTTAGTCATAAGATAAAATTACACAAACACAAAGTACTTACACATAATTAATACATTTAAAACTCGCACGGACGAACACTAACGACGGGCCAGTCATGACTGTAACGCATCACATTTGTCTGCAGTACTGAGAAAACAAATAATAAACAGAGTACTGCAGACAAATGTGATGCGTTACAGTCATGACTGGCCCGTCGTTAGTGTTCGTCCGTGCGAATTTAAATGTATTAATTATGTATATGTACTTTGTGTAATTTTATCTTATGACTAAACCTATTAGGTGGATTGATCTTCACTCGATGACCAGCTGAGGATGCCGTACTTACGGTGAAACATGTTCTGAATATACTATTCACACAGGAGCTGTACGACAGAATAAGTAAGTGATTTTCTCTTACAATTTGATTGAACAGCTCAGGGGCTAAATAATGTATATGAAGTTCTTAAAATTAATTCAGTAAGATTACAGTTTTATGAAAGAAATTCAGGGTAAAATTGGGCCAACGAATTTGTAAACTATTACATTTCTTTGATTTGTAGATTTATAGCCAGTATTGACAACAACTGATTACTTCGTTGTAAAACTGTACAAAATGTGACGATTACTTTTAATCGTCTTAAACGGCCTTTGCCTCATTGTTCTTCTTTAAAAATAAATGTATGTCTATTAAAAATAATTATTACTCATACACATTTGTAGTAATGTAGTTTTAATCTACTAACATCATCGTACCATCTCGGCTATCTAGAACACAAATATTTTACTATTGTTCGCAGAACTTCAAAATTAATTTCTGTTTAACCATAAACCAATTTTGCCACAACAATTGGCGAGATCATCGATAAGAGTTTTATTTACATATTAAAATAATGAATTTAGGTAGAAACGTGAAGAAACTTTCACCTATCAATGAATTTTTTTACACAGAAAATTGTTATGTGATCTACATAAGTGATTGGTCGGTAGCGTAGTTGGTTCAATCCCAGCTTCATGTGCTAAAGGTTGTCAGTTCGATCCCAATCAGAGTCAACACATTTTGAGAAGGATCAGCTGATAACCACCGGCTGTTCAATTGTCATTGGGCTATTAATTAATGACACTTTCTAAGGAATAGTCGGCCTTAGTTTGTAAGAATGACTACATTCGCTCATCTACACTCATCACACTCAATCGAAATCCATATTCGCCCATATCTTGACGATCGGCGTCTTATGAATAAATAACTAAAAAATAAATAAATAAATTGTCGCAACTCGGGTATGTCCATTTTATTGTATAACAATTCCACACATTATGGAATCATTTGGTATATTCTGTACCCTCGAGTCAAAAATTATATAAAAACCAAACATGAAATATATACAGCTTCTCTTTAATATATATTTGGGGTTAAGTGGAATATAGGTCTTTATAGCCCTAATTTGGGGTAAGTGGAATATAGGTCTTTATAGCCCTAGTTTGGGGTAAGTGGAATATAGGTCTTTATGGCCCTAATTTGGGGTTAAGTGGAATATAGGTCTTTATAGCCCTAATTTGGGGTAAGTGGAATATAGGTCTTTATAGCCCTAATTTGGGGTAAGTGGAATATAGGTCTTTATAGCCCTAATTTGGGGTAAGTGGAATATAGGTCTTTATAGCCCTAATTTGGGGTAAGTGGAATATAGGTCTTTATAGCCCTAATTTGGGGTAAGTGGAATATAGGTCTTTATAGCCCTAATTTGGGGTAAGTGGAATATAGGTCTTTATAGCCCTAATTTGGGGTAAGTGGAATATAGGTCTTTATAGCCCTAATTTGGGGTAAGTGGAATATAGGTCTTTATAGCCCTAATTTGACCCCTATTGAAGATTATTGTTCATTTAAGTTTATTACTTCGAAATCAGAATCTATTTATTTTCCTTACCTTTGAGAATCAGAGTCAAAAGTAAACAAATTATTAGTTAGAATAACTTGAAATATTATAAATGCACTTTTCATAAATAACCATCCAGTTATGCATAATGAGAAGTGTACAAATTACAATAATCAACATGAAGGAATTTATGTATACTGTTTTTAAATTAAATTTTGCACATATTTAACGATATAAATGAATGAATATCAATGTAAATACGACACCCATCACTAATATACACAAATACTCATGTCTACTTATCTGATCATGGAGTTCCTCAAGGCTGGGAATTCAATCCCTTCAATACTTTTTTACTTGCTATATTTGAATTTACTTGGTTTGTATTATTTAATACTAACAAGTCGTATTCACTTTATACATTCTTTTCATATTAGTTCAATAACTAAACTGGTGGTAACTATAGATTAATTTTAATTGTTACAAAGTTAATTGTCTACATATTTAGACTGTTTTTTTTTTTCACTTAGTTTCTGAGGCAACCCCTGAATTTATTTTAATGAATTTTTCGTGACTACAATTTGTGTAACTCGGACTGTCAGAGCTTAGTTTTAAACTTAAACTTTGTTTTTAGCAAGATTAATATACAATTTTAAACATCTGATGGGGCATTTCGATAGTTTTTAATTATGAATTACATGATTCAGGGGTTTAAAAATTAAGCGGTTCCTTTACTTTTTTTATTTAATCCTATTCTTACTTATCGTACATATAGACCTAAGTGGGGACTATACTAATTAAAATATTTTTATTTCGTTTTTCATTTTTAGGTTATGCTGTTGATGCCAGAAGTCATTACTGTTACTTCATTTATACTGTTTTTCATTAACCTTCTATTTTTTGTAAATTAACTTCAAGTGCAGTTAAAATTGTTGGTGACAAAATTTGTTTATTTAAAGATCCTTACGGTTATTAATTCTTTATGTGTATAACTCTTATTATAATTGTGATTCCTGTTATTTTGTCGTTTATTTAATATTTTTAAAATTTTAAATGTTAGAACTTATGAACTCAACAAATAAATTAAGCAAAATAAAAAAATTTGTATACGAACAAGTCAACCGAATGGATTTCCCACTGTGTAGATTGTTCAAGAAAGTCTGAGCGGAAAGGAATATCGACGAAGAAATGATCGGAACTAATATGAATGTGGGAAACGTCACTTCCGACAGTGCAAGGACATTGTTGGGTGAAATTACTGTAGATCCAACCACCTCGAGGGAAAACTTATGTATGTTACAGGAGTACTAGATTTAAATATACTATCATGGGACTGTAGAATAGCTTAATATTTATGTGGAACATTTAAGCCAGTGAAATATTTGAAATTTTGATCTTATTTTAACAAAATCCCCATCGTAAGAAATTAGGACTGCATGAAGTTCAAACTGCTCGAAATTGTTAATTCGATCCGTACAAAAAACGTATTCAACCGACAAGGTCGATTAATGCAACAACAATTCAAACACGTCGAAGTTAGCTAATATTCAAGTTTTGCTATAAATTCTCGTTAGGAACGGTTTAGGAAAATACCCCCCCCCACACACACTCCTCAAATTACGGGAATTTTTTAAGTCATGGCAGCGATGACTGCGGAAGAACTTCGTTTTAAGACTCTACAGAGGCTGTCGGCCATGTTGGTTTTAATCCCATTAGAACAATGTTTTTTTTTTCGAACCGGACATAAAATCACGCGTATCCAAATTAAACAGTCATTTTAAAACGGATTTTCCCATAAAAGTCGCATTTGATAAAGAATGAAATTTCGTATTGGAATTGCTTTGCAAATTCCTAATTAGTTTTATAGAAAAAAATATAAAAATATTTAGCTTTAAGTTTTTATATTCACCTATTTTTAAAAACTAGGCGTATGTATTCAAAAGATCAAAAGCAAACTCAATACGCAATATGATGACGTATAAAATAACACTTCATACACAAATTTTGGTGAATAAATAACGAAAAAATATGAATTCGCAAATAATATCGTTCTTATAAGATTAAAGCCAACGTGGCCGACAGCCTCTGCATCGTCAACGAATAAACACATGAAACGTACAAAAATGTGTCATATTATAAAAGTCAGTACACACTGTATTAAAATGGCCCCTGTTTATAAGTTTTGGAAAGTTAATGCACACACCATGTTAATGCATGTGTGTGTGTGTGTGTGTGTGTGTGTGTGTGTGTGTGTACACTGACACCGGTCTGGAGACTTTAACGGTGGGGTGTGGACGGACTGATTCTCCTTAAAGAGTTAATTAGTTGAAATACTTGTAGACCTAGTGACTGACTGGCTGGCTTCACCAGACTAGGTACAATTTACAACACTTACATGGAAGTCGATCTCAACAGGTCTTACATACGTCCGGAAGCGCTACTAATTAAATTTGTCAACTTTACGTTGTATGTCCTGTAACGTAAACTAAATTTAAATAATAATACTTACATAATAACAAATATGCATTCTTATAATTTACTGAGAATTCGGCGTAAAATAGTTAATCGTGTTCTCTGTTTTAGGCAGATTTTGGAAATAAAAAAATTGTTACAAAGTGTAAGGTGACAAGATATATGAAGCAAATACCATTTGCGTAAATTGCCATTAAAATTAATTTAATAACCAAATATTATCATTCTTTACTGCATACTTTATTTTTTTGTATTCCTGCTAATAACTCTCTCCCTTATGCCTCTAACTTTTTTTTTTTTTTGCCTCTGTTTGAATAAAATACTGTAGGGTATATATAAAAATAATATAAACACATGAAACGTACAAAAATGTGTCATATTATAAAAGTCAGTACACACTGTATTAAAATGGCCCCTGTTTATAAGTTTTGGAAAGTTGACAGGGCCAGATATTGTAAGCACTTTTTGGAAATAAGTAAATAAAAAAAAGGATCATTTTATCTTAATAACTACTCTATTCATTCATCAGTAGGCCTACTCAATATACAAAGCAGTAACTCTCTGGATAAAAAGCTAATGGCAAAAACAGTAAAATGCATAGAAATTGTATGATGCCATACTGATTAATTTGTTTATATATTAGTTATTTAAGAAAAAAATCTTTCGCCAGTTCATACAGACTGTAGACCTGTGTACCAGACAGACAAGCTGTTTTTTTTTATAGATGGTTGGCTTCACCTTCAACAGGTTAGGCAGCGACTGTCAGCTCAGTTGCAAATCGTGTTTTGCAACAAACTTTCTCGTATCAAAGAGTGATTGACTTTTTAACATTACCCTAATGACATAAGAACACTGCCTACAAAAATATTACTTACACAATTGAAATTCTTCTGGCACAATTAAAATTTGTAACATATATATTTTTATGTCAATAAAATGTCCAAATGTATTATAAAAAATAAAAAAAAAAGAATAAAAATATTAAGGGTTCCAATTGGAGTTGAAGAATCATTAGATTTCATAATTCAATTATGCGTATAGTATGTTGTCAACTACCATTTATTATTTCAAACAAATAAAAAGCTGTAATATTCGTATAAGTTATTTGTAAAAAGGTCTAAAAGTCGTTTATATTAATAAAAATATAAAGTGTTCTTTTAAATAGCTATATCAAATCCATCAAGCCATTGGACCTGCCTCACTGATTCTATTTATGCTGGATTACCCCTCCGTAAAAGAGCACAGAGGGCACTATGTAACTATGTGATCCATTGTTTGGATAGACTCCCCACAATAACATAACCATTTATCACAATCTCCATTTATATTTATAGTACCTGCCTCACTGATTCTATTTATGCTAGATTATCCCTCCGTAAAAGAGCACAAAGGACACTCTGTAACTATGTGATCCATTGTTTTTATAGACTCCTCGCAATCACATTACTGATGTAGTTCCAATCTCTGAGATTCGTGTCCATTCCCTACGAGGAAGGTTCATCCCACCTACAAGCATTAACGGACGGATAGTAAGGGGCTATAATGTCGTCAATCAAAACAGTTCCACGCTATGGCAAATTAGTATTTGGTGAGAAATTAACGGACGGATAGTAAGGGGCTATAATGTCGTCAATCAAAACAGTTCCACGCTATGGCAAGTTAGTATTTGGTGAGAAATTAACGGACGGATAGTAAGGGGCTATAATGTCGTCAATCAAAACAGTTCCACGCTATGGCAAGTTAGTATTTGGTGAGAAATTAACGGACGGATAGTAAGGGGCTATAATGTCGTCAATCAAAAGAGTTCCACGCTATGGCAAGTTAGTATTTGGTGAGAAATTCGATCTGCTCAACTGCAAAGCAGTATGTAAAGGTGGATTTCAATTTTTTTTAAACAACCGTTTCAGTTTAGAAACAATATACCTAAATTCAGCCGAGTGACTGTTCCAAGAAGTTATCTTTCCGGAGTGTGTCGTAAGAGAGAAGTTTGGCGAGAGGAATCCGAAAACAAACAAGTCTCTTAATTGACATGCACCAGGGATGTCTCGTAACCAATAAGATGAATAAGATTACAGTTCTTGCAACTGGTCCACGTCTGATTTCTCCGATCAAATTAGGCTCCTTAGTTCCTTGTTTACATTCCGGGTTCCGGTCTATGATTCCAGTTCTTGGAGAGGGCGTGGTTCCCCAAACAAACCCGCTGCAGTGCTTTCTCTTGGATTGGCGTCAACGTCCAGGACCCACTTGACCGTGACTTTCACCGGGTGCTGAGGTTATCTCACGGAGGAAAGTGGCTGGTTACCGCTCTTACGGCATCACTTCACACGTCTAATGGGATATCAGGTCGTTAAGATCACTATTTACATGATGTTTTGGCTCCAGACCAAGTTGGGGAAGTCTGCCACTCAGTTATGCCATTGCAAGTCATGTTTAGGGATGGCAACGATATATCGATAAAAATCGTTAAATATGTTTCGATATATCGATATTTTCTTTCGATAGTACCGGCCGTATCGATATTTTGGTCCGATATATCATATCACTAAATATTGACGTTATTCTCTCTCCTCAAAATTAACATGATTCGAAAAAGAAACTCATTTAAATTGCCTCTTATGCGTACAAAACATGCATTGGAATAATAAAGTTACTTTATTTAGGTTTTTTACATGAAGTTAACGGAGTAAAATTAGTTTATTGTAGACCGGTGGGTGGAAGTTTAGTGTTTATAAGAGGCCTAATGTCATATTTTAATGTGAAAAACTACAACGTTATTACATTATTCTTTAGTAATTAACATAGTAATTAATGGTTTAATTATTCTTATTTTGATTTTTTTTCATTCAACCCCACAGACTACTGTTTGTTTCGTGTAGATAAATTTATTGAATTTTTACATTCATTCAGTACCGTAGGCTATTCTAAATAGTGACAACAAAACAAGAGTGTATTTTTGATCATGACATAAGAGTTAGTGGATAGTTTTAAACAGATTAATCGTTTACAATTTGATACATTGGTTACTTGATATATCGATGTTTTTCTTTCGATATTATCGTTAGATCGATATTTAGTTTCCGATGTATTGATAATTCGATATGTTGATAATATTTGCCATCCCTAGTCATGTTTGTACAGGCGAGGAGGGAAGATCCGTCGAAATCCCTAGTAGCCTATGTGGGGTGAGTAGGACGATCTACTGATTCTATAGTGTACGGGTACGTGAAGGCCAACAGTGCAAAATAAGCGTTAGGGTATTAACATATATATATATATATATATATATATATATATATATATATATATATATATATATATATATATATAGAAAACTAGCCGACAGCCCTTGCTTTGCTACGGGGTGGTTTTCTACGCTTGCTTACTGTCCTTTCCGTTTTCTCAAAACCATCACATCAATATAAAAGCTCTGCTTGCTGCCGTTTTCATAGGTAACAAATTTTTATCGTCTATAAAACCCTACTATTCTACTTTAGGTAGATGCAAATTAATGCAATCATGTCAGAGTTAGTAGAAATTACCTGAAACATTTCAAAAGGAAACCCACATTATCCAAGATTTTATGTAATTTTTATGTTTTTTGTATCAGCTAGTTGAAATAAATTATTACATTCAATTATTGTCATTGTTATTCTTATGGAAAAAAGGAAATTTATGGGCTGTTTCTACCCATCAGGAATGGAATTTCGAGAAATTCTCTCTTAGTGGGTCTCCATGATAAAAAGGCTAAGTTCCCTCTGAATTTCATCAAAATCTGTTAAATAGTTCAGGAGACTTCGTAATGAGTGAGTACATAGTTTTTGGAATTGATGTACCGTATATATATATTCGTGGAAAATATCGATCGCTTTTCTAAATGTTAATTCGCCTGAGTTACACTTACGGTTAATTGTTAATTTACTAATTGTCTTTGACTTATTCAGTTGAACTATGGACGCCTTCAGCTAAATAGTAAGCAAGCTATTTACCCACTAATCAGCTTGAATTATAACTATGATAGTTAGAACAAGTGTTTTTTTGTGTATTTGTTGTTTGTTGTTCCATTCGGATGCCACTTCGACGCTGACTTCTTTCAAGATGTACTTGATACCTACTGTCTTTTTTCTAAGTACCTTGGTTACATACAAACTAGGTAATACAGACCCAGAACGTTCTTCTATGCTATCATTGTGACTTCGGAGGTAGGGATTTTTTTCTCCATCCATATCTTCAGCAATCCATGAACTTCAGTTCTTAAATGCTGCGAATAGAGACTAAAGCTAAAGCTGAAGAATTTACAAAATGTAAACATAGTTTGATATAAGATAGCACCATCTAAAACGTTGTGAGTATTAACAGAACCTATATGGGATGGTACGAAAGAGGTCCTCATAATAATACAGGCTGCATATCAAAACATCAACTTGGCCCCACGTGCATCGTAGGAGAAAAGCAATGTTTTCTGAGGAACAGAGCCTATGATTTTGAATATGGAAATATTGTAAGTATGTTTTAGATTCTGAATTTACGTGGGATATATCAATTAGAATATAAATACTTGGTCAATCCATTCCTGTAAACTGTATAAGATCCTGGTTAACAGTAGTAAATCTCCAAGGAGAGCGGTGTCCCTGAACGCTTCCTCGTCCTCTCCCCTGTCACAACCAGGACTCGTTGCATCCGTACAGAGCATGTGGATATCGGTACATCGATATGTAAATCGGCCTCTGGGTAACTGGGGTTGCCGTCTCTCCCACAACACGACTTTCCAGGTCAAATCAGCAGTCAGCTGTAGGAAAGGTGAAGGAAAGGGAGGAGGGTGCCTTACATGTATGTACACTACACTAGAGCAGTTTAATTGTTGTATTCTAATGCAAGGCTAGGAGTAATTACTATTTAGTAGATATTTCCTGAGAATTTATTGTATATTTCCACAATTAGGTCCTTGTTTGGTACCACCCAATACCAGAAGTACCACCCAATCTTTGGTATTTTACTAACAATGGGACATTTCGGACGATACAGATAAATGGTACAAAAGAGTATAACTACACTGTTCTTAATATAATTTCAATGCCGCATGTGATAAATATACTCAATTTACAGGGCGTTCCAAAATTATTTGAACAAACTTTACCACATGTTCAGTACGTCAATACTATCAAATAATACAATATAACACGTGTTCTATCTCAATTTGTTTTCTGTCCGTGTATCTGTAAGTGATTTTACAAAAATATAAATAACTCAAAAATGGTTTAAGATAAAACACTGCAACTTGGTATGAATATTTCTCTAAACAGGATACATATTACTGAAAATGTTTGTTTTCCTCGAAAAATCCGTCTCAAATTGGTGACAGTTGACGAATTTTATTGTTTTTTTTTAGATATTTACCCATGATATTTTGTAACTATCGCCATTTTGAAACGAAATTTTTCGAGGAAAACAAAATTAATTAGTAACATATATCCTATTTAGATAAATATTCTTACAGAGTTTTAGTATATTATCTTAAATGGTTCGTGTGATAATTATATTTTAGTAAAAATAATACACAGATACACTGACAGAAGAGCAATCGAGATAGGACACATGTTAGTGGTACTGGCACTGAACAATTTGGCAAAGTTTGTTCGAATGATTGTGGTTCAAAATAAAGTCACATGAGACGAAGAAACACAATAGGGTAGCGACACTACATTTCCAATTTGTATTTAAAGGCTCAATCAGCGACTAATTCACATTTTTTAGGCTGTAGAACTTTATCCTTGCACATTTATTGTATTTTAACAGCACGGTTTACACTTATAGTTACTTTAGAGCAGTCGTAAATACAATATTGTGAATAAATTAAAAGGGTTCGTTTATATTTCAATGAAGTTGAAGTCTGAATGGATCACTGTAATTGTTACATTTATGGGTTGTTAGTGTATAGTTGTTGTTATTAGTTTTAGTTCTCTTGTTATTTAGTGTAGCTAGTTGATAGCTCTTTAAAAATTAAGAATTGATGTGCCATGTAACTGACACTTCATATTTGTCGCTTATGGCGTGCAGATAAGTACTATTTTGAGTCTGGTAGACACAGAGGGAAATTTAATTCTCTATAATTCCCTATCGAGGCAATTTGGTACTTTCCCTCCCGGGTACTCCCTTACAATTATGCTGATCTTCGGGGTTGAAAATTGTATCGTTCTTACTGGATGGGTCTAACTTTTATTCATACAATTTGGTCTCTCACTCCCAGAAAAATTAAACTCCAAAAGAGGGGAAATATTAAGAATCAGTTATTTTGTCAATTCTAATTAATTAACTAAACATGTTATTCCAACATAATAGTTCATATAATAGGCTTAAGTGCATTAAAAAATAAAAATATTCATGAAAATAACATAAGCGAATATTTTACATAATATTTAAATAAAAATGTTAAAAATATATGAAAAACTCAATTAAAAACAAATATATAGTGTACTGTACTTGTTGTTGTACAGTACAAAGACTTGTAATAAAGTGCAATATTACGAATCCTTATGAAAAAGAATATTATAAAAACCGCCTCTCAGACCCAGGAAAATATTTGTAGAACTGTGGAAAAAAATTATAGGGTATATTAATTTTATTTTATAGCTACCACAATTTTAATTTTTTTCATTTTTTCATAAAATACTTCTAGATTTCCATACTTATAATAACTGTTGCAATATTTCCCGGTAATTTCACAAATCGTCAAAAACTATTTAGATTCTCAAAAATCTAATATTATATTAAACCAGTTCGGGATATAAATTTATCACTAATTAGTTTTACATTTCACTGTGGCAACGTTGTACATCATACGTAAACACTCGATCTATCGATAAATGAAGTTATTATGTATTTGTAATGTGTTAATCGTCTCACTCGGTAATAACTGTTATTACGTGCTACTGTTAGAAGTAACTTTGTATACGAGCACTTATCTGCTTGTAGATGTGTTGAGTAACTCGGTATGGTCCAGAACAACTTTTACCGCTCGTGCCTCTGACATGAATGTCAGTCACAGCGGTGACGAAGAGCTGTTACATAAACTAACAGTGCCACAGATACACCAACAGTACTGTATGCTATTCAACGAGAATTATTGAGAGTGAGGCTCCGTCTAGACTGTCTCTGTATCAAGGGCGCTCGACAATGAGAAAATGGTTTTCACGTAGACCCTTGATTTACAACAAGACTAATTCATTGGCATCCCCCCCAGTCAGTCAGACTCTTGAAATCAGTTTGCTGGTCCGTTCTGCGGACCTTTTTCGTTAATTCATTACCACTACTTCGGTTAGGTTATGTTTGGTTTGTTTAGAATGTTAGGTTTGATCAGGTTATGTCAAGTTTGGTTATGTTATGTTAGGTTTGGTTAGGTTATGTCAAGTTTGGTTAGGTTATGTTAGGTTTAATTATGTTATTTTATGTTTGGTTTGGTTATGTTAGATTAATCTAAGTTATGCTTATAGTAGTGAATTAACGGAAAAGATCCCGTTCTGCTTTGTATCGTGATCATGTGAACGCCTGTGAATTGGCCTAGTACCTACTCACAACTTCAATCAACTCCATTTCAAATGCACTCAGCACAGGAAACACACGAGGAGTGTGTTGTAGTTTCATTTTTATTTGCTCTAATAAAAATGTTTTATTCTTAAGGCTATAAAGTAACAGTGATTTAAATGACTTTTTAAAATGATTCTAACTTGACAAAATGCCAATTATACTATTTCATAAGTGTTTTGCAGAATTTTAGTTTTGCTTTAAAACCTATCATATCCACTAGGAAAGTTGTTGGAACTTACCTAGTTGAGGACACTAAAGTAGTCTACTATCACAGAGTAATATATAAACTCTCTTTATTTATACTCCTCGTCACTGTTAAAGCAGCTGAACTCCTCACTGTGAAGTAAATACGAAACCTAACCTAAAAACAAAACAACTAATCTAGTTCAATAAAACAATACTGTCGATGTAAGGACATGCGGAAATATCGATTGTATATAATCGAACAAACCTCGTAATACAAACTTTCTAGAAGTGAAAAAAGTAAACACACAATCGCCTTTCACCGGAATGGTTTGGTTTATGAGTAAGAAATGATGGCGGCAACTGCAAGAAAATAGTTCTCAGAGGCGCAAAATGCACACAGGTAGCGCTTTGAAAAAAATATATGACGATGTTCAAACAGTACATGAAAATGTCAAATAGGACGCAATTATAGACAATGGATTTTACTGATTAGAGAAACTTGTACTATGAGTACTGAATATTTTACTTTAATTGAAATAAAATAATAATAACTACAACAAAAAATGAAAATAAATAGTTTAATAGTCTAAAGATTAAAACAATATTTTCCTCTTTACAAATAAAATATCGATTATAATTAAATAACTCTTAAATTTCTCCTTTATTCAAAATATGTGACTTTTAAATTGAGTTAATGAACCAATTTGGCATGTAAACGCATTATATTTTTTAAGAATTATACGTTTAACATTTTAATATGAGCTTCAATAAAATGTTTAACACTGAACACATATTTAATGGTTTGGAATGAACAATGTTTTTATTGATAGTTAAAAATTATTCGACTGGTGAGGTTAGGGATAGTGACAATTATCTTTCTTGACCACATAACAACACTTAAATGGTATGGCTGGAATCAAACTGTAAATCTTTTTAAGTGCCTATTTAACTTCTAGTTGTTATCCAAGGTTTTGACTTTAATACCAGAGGATTTACATTGAATAAAAAAATCAACATGGAAATAATACATATTTCACAAGGATACAAGAGCATGTGTTGTGCTATGTCCAAGGCCTTCAGGTGGCTGAAAGTGACCGCTCATACACTCATTCACTGAGTCTTATACAGTTTATCTTGATATCTATACAAGTAGTATCGATAAGTTTTAGCTGATATCCATACAGTTTACTAAACTTATAGATATCAATTTAAAATACAATCTGATGATTTGATTATCATTCTGAATTCTAATTGCAAATTATTATATACAACAAGGCCAAACACGGTATAATTATTATAATATAATTACAACACATTGTGACATAAATAAAGCTATAAATAAAATAAAAACATGTCAAAATTATTTCAGATTTGGGCTAATTTTAATTTTAAATGAAATAATAATTAATCCTTCAATTGCCCGGCTCTTGGACAGAACATGTATGGATGTAATAATTAAAAAATAGTAATCAAAATAACATATTTATACATTAATTATATTTCATTGTATCATTTAAAAATTATATTAAGAAATGTGCTATTTATAAATTTATCACCGATGCTCTGATAGAAAACAAGCCACATGTTTTACCTTTCGTTGACTACCGTCATTTATACTTAATAAATAAAAAATTCAAGTAACCTGACAACAAACGATTGCCTGTTGCAAATTACATTTTATCAAACGAGTTGGTGACTGACTAGCATCCAGGAAGTGCGGGAAATGTGAATATGTCTGTCACGAAGCGCGGGCGATCTCTGAGGGAACATTTCCCACTAAATATCGTTAATCACGAGTTGTTTGGGAACGACACTTTCGTTGATCGCGGTTAGGAAATGCCATTTACTATCAAACACGACGACAGTGTTGCAACCGTCGTACAATCAGAAGCCTCACGACGTCCGGAAGGCATATCGGCAGTCGTTTCATGCTCGTGCGCGCATGCGTATTGCACCACCGCGTGCAGTGCTAAAAGTGCCGGGTCCACTGTCGCCCACAAGGCTGCTACGCCTAAATCGGTGGTATTGATGCAAATTTTGAAATATACAAATTTCACGTCCCTGTGGACTCACGTATTCCACAGAGTTTATTTTAATTCATTTTTTTGTGTTCTAACGGATCACAAATTTACAGAGTGCCCCTTTGCGCTTTTTTATGGAGAAATTAACTAGCTCAAATATAATCAGTGAGACAGCTCTTAATGGACTTGGCTTTTTGATAGAAGATTACTTTATATTTTTATTAATATAACACTACTTTTGCATATCGTTCCAAATATTACAGCTTCTTAAATAACTTAAAAAAATAATAAATGGTAGCTGACAAGAAACCATAAGATATATATTTGAGAACAATTAGTAAACCTTATAATAAAAGCAGTTTTAGATGCACAACATTATGGGAACTAACTTAAATAAAGTAAAACAATTAAGATTTTATAGTCATTGCAGTTATTCAAAGCGATGACTGAGATTCTGGTGACTCTGTCGTAGTAACCTAGTCGTTTGAAGCACTGTTATCCAACAGGGTTACAACAAGATAATTGGACGATTTTTTAAAAATTTTTTACGATATATTTTAGTAAATTTGTGATTTATTCTTTGATAGTTAAAATTGTTGTATCATTATGGAGGATAGTTTTGTTTGACACACCATGGTGATTCTTCTTAAAATGTTTTATTGAAATCTTCGTTTGATATTTATATTAGAGTTGCGAGCTGTTCCCCTGAGCTGAATGCCGTTTCATACTGGTTTCAAAACTGCTATATATATATATATATATATATATATGTGCTATGTATTAAAATGTTGTTCTTCATTGATACATTCGAATTAGAATTCACTTGGACAGACGCCTCACGTGGCAATCTCATATTTTGAATATAACATTACCTTTTAATTACATGAACAGTAATTAAAATAATTTGTTCACAGACGTTTGAACAGTAAATAGTTATTGAAACAAGCCTACATATAAATACAGTTGATAACTTGTAAAAGTAAACATAGAATAATTTACATATCGAGCGCATTCCTTCATACAATCACACAAAATGTATTAATGTATATTATTAGATCCTGAATAAATATGTATGAATGTATGTATTTGTGTTTTTTTACATATATGTTTGTTCTACCATAATATTATCAGCTAAGCCATTTTGGATTAACTCAGGTTTAGCCCTTTGGATTCTTCTCCCCTCAGTAAGGATCAAGGACTATATGTAACTTCAACTCAAATGATCCCATAAACTAACTTTGGACTACTTATTTATCATGTTTAATTTAAATTAGTTGCAGTCGTATTTTTAACTATCTTTTTATTGTATTTATTATAACTACTAATATTTTTAAATTGTTACCTTCCATTGGTTTAATATAGCTTCAAATCCAATTTTTTTACTTTCTTAAAGAAACATATACATGCATTGGCAAGTGTCAAAATACACGATAAAAATAATAATAATAATAATAAAAGTACATATCGAAAAACTAAAATTATAATAAGATTGTTCAACATTTCCAAATAAAGAACTAGAAAGTATAAAATAAATAGGTTGTAATATGTTGAAATTATTAAATTTACAATAAAACCAATATATTTAATTTTCAACTAGGCCTTTCGCCAGCAAAGCTCTCAAATTTATTAATTTGAACATATTAAGAATTTGAGAGCTTTGCAGCTCTCAAATTCTTAATATGTTAATATGTTCAATAATTTGAACATATTGAACATATTAACATATTAATTATTAAATTTGAGAGCTTTCCTGGCGAAAGGCCTAGTTGAAAATTAAATATATTGGTTTTATTGTAAATTTAATAATTTGAACATATTAAGTGACCAATATCAACTCTCAACTTCACTATTAGGTTATAATATAATTAAAAAATAATCTTCTTGTCTTCAAAAATAAACGAGTGAACACTGTAAAATTCCTTGTCCACAATGAATTATTTTAGGTTCTTTTTAAATTTATTGAGAGGCATTTATACTTTGAGGCTAACAGGCAGGGCATTGTCAATTCTGATGAAATTATAGAACGGGGAAGTTAAAATCGTGGTCTGAGTGACTACGCAGAAGGCTGACAAACTCCGAAAAACTTCTTCTTGAAAATTAAAAGGGTCTCAAATATGTACAAACATGGATATGTAAGGATATTATTATGGCGAAAGGCTAACTTATAGGATTCTCTCTTTTTGAGGCCGAAAACGATCCGAATGGCCTTTTTCTGGAGGAGAAATACCGATATGGTAATTGAATTCTCACAGTCCCAAACGAGAACAGCATATCTTGGTATGTTTGTTGAAATAGCCAAAATAAAGAGTTAGAAAGACATCAGAGGTGTCAAACTGTGCAAGCTTCCTAAGAGCAAACGGAGAAGAGCTGAGTCTCCATGATACCTTAATGATCATAAACGTTTAGATGAAAATCAAGGTTAAGTCCAAGAAAGTTGACAGAATCTGTAGAAATTAGCAATGAATTATCCACTAAAAGTTAAATATAATGTGTGTTTTTGCTTCTTTTAGAAAAAATTTTAAATTGGAGTTTTTCAGTGTTTTTGACAAGGCCGTTTCTTTTAAAACACTGAAAAAGAATTCGATTCTATAAAACTTTTAATCACCACATAAACTACATTTGGTGCTCTAAAGAGAAGTGAAGTGTTATCTGTAAATAGACCGAGGTTCCTTGCACTCATGCTATTCTGGATATCATTAATGAAAACAAGAAACAAAATAGGGCCCAACAATGATCCCTGTGGCCTTCCAGAAAGAGATTTGCGGATAAATCTTTTGTTTAAATATAGCCAAGTTACAGTTATTTTACACGTTTACTGTAGGCATATATGTTTATGGCAATCTTCAGATGGCCAACACCCAACTATCTCAAATAGGTGCAATACAACATAACATAACGTTTGTGCTAAACATAAAATATAAGCTGTTGACATAAGAGGTTATTTTTTAAACAATTTAAGCGTTTTACACGAACGAGTGGTGGAGTTGGCACACGAAGCGTGCAGAGGTTTCCTCTAGTTTTATGAAAAAAAGGACATTGATTTTTTTTCCTTTGTTTTCCTTTCAAAGATAAAAAAGAAATTTAGATAATAGCTAGTTAAAAATATGTAATTTTATTCTTGCTTTCAAATAACATCAATCGATATATTCTATTTTACTTTATAACGGTCACTTTCGCAAAAGATCGTGTTTGTTCACAACACATAAATACCGTAATGACCATTCCCCGAAGGTTCTGACGTACGGTTAGTTACCTTTATTGTCCAGTTGTTAGTTACTAATTAAGTGGGAGTTTACCTTAGGTAGTATGCAGTGAACATAATTTATACTCACAAACGCACGAGTAACACAGCTACTTTAACTAATTGTTCGATGAGATGGTTTCTTCATGCGAGTGATGAGAATGAAAAGCAGCTCATCAATCAGCTCATAGTGCAGGTGATACCTTTCTGTTCTAACATGTCGGTTGCTTCATGAAAAAAAAACAAAACGTCGTTTTCTTTTACAACGTCTCGGTTCATAATAATGATCGTATCGTTGAAGTAATATGAATACATCTTTATTTTTGTTGACAACAATTTGTTGTATACAAAACATCATAATGAATAGGAATAAAACGAACAAATAAAAAACGTGAAACTTGAATTACAGCACTCACATGGGCGTCCATGTAAGTTTTCCATAAGGGGGGGGGGGAGGCAGGGGTCCGGGAAGTAAAAGGGAGATCCGAAGTCCTAACCCAGAAAATGTTTTAAATTTAGATACAAAATGGTTGATTTTACGCATTTTTGCACCTAAATTTGCTTTATCAATTTAGGCGGTTAGGCCTTCTGTTTTTTTTTTTTTTTTTGCATCATTTTAAAGATTAATGTACCTTGACACCGTCTGTAAATCGTATTCAACGTAGATTACTATTGGTTCCAAATATGAAGAATATCTGGCGATCACGTGTAAGCAAATTATGAAATTCACAGAAGTAGTTGCATAAGATAGTTGACTGGCATGGGTGCGAGTGTTTGCACTGACTTCACCGATCATTAGAAAGCTCATTAAGAGCTTCCTTGATTAACTAGAAATTCTCCTTGAATATCCTAACAGGCTTGTATTTTTGAGACCATCTTGTTTCACAAAGTAGAGGGACATTTGGTATGGCTTTACTTCGTAGGACACTTTTTCTGAAAAATGTGATCACCTGTTTAACTGTACCAACAGTGTTTCGCACATCTTGAACGATATTTATGTATAGACTCACGAGCGGGTCAATCTCGCTCGACGCTCATTCCTTGGCGTGACTCCTCGTGCAAACGTGTGAATTATTTATGTTTTTACTGCACAATCTACAAAAAATTTGGTTAACGTGGGTTTTCATAGGGGGTTGTTCGAGCTTCCCCCCCCCCCAGCCCTTATTGATGAACGCCCATGAGCACGTATTCTTTCAATTATCCTTACATTTCCAACGTTCATTTAAATGACATCTCATACACAACTGTTGATCAATAATTAACGAAGAAATATGGATTCGCAAATAACATTGATCTTACGGGATTAAAACCGACATGGCCGACAGCCTCTGTAGACTGTTAAAACGGGAAAGTTCTAATTAAATATGACTAGAGATTTGGAAAGCAATCACATAAAACATTATTTTTTTAGCGAGTTTTCAAAGTACAAATCTGCTGTTCTTTGTCTATAGATATGTGTACTTATTCCGATCGCCAAAATATGTGTGAATGAGTAACTAACTTTGGTCGACTGTTCCTTTGTCAGGACCATTTATTAATAGCCAGGGCAGCTGAGGGACCTAAAGCTTATCTCGTATTGAGCAATATAGTTATTTAGTGAGTGTAAATACAATTAACAGATAGTAGCCACAAAGTGGGACCACCTTAGTATTTAGGACCCTGTTGGACCATAACAATACACAATCAAAAAGAATAAACCAGGGTACACCACTGCACGCTTGGCTTGTCAACCCCGCTACTCGCTGCGCTCGTTACAGTTCGGCCTCGGCCAGAGACTGTAGACTATAAATAATAGTGTTATCAATATATTGTAAAATTACAGTATTCAATTTATTTACTGTGTCTCACTCACATTATTTGCGTAGCTACTTATTTATTAGTGGATACACCTAATTGCTTATTCTATTTAATTTGTCTTTGTTTAACAGCTGACTATAGTTAAATTAATAAAATACCTGCATTAGATTACCATTGGAACATTCAATTCCAGTAGAGTGGAGTCCTACAGTAGGATGTGAATAAAAACGTGTTTACAACCTTTCCTGGTTAAACATTATGAACGATCTATCCTCCTCAATATTACAACACCTTTGTTTACATTCCAACAACTGTTATATCTTTTTGGAAAGTATTATTTACGTTTGAACAGCTGTTACTTTACGACACATTTAAATCTCCCTCCCTGTTATTCTTATGGCCGAAAAACCGTAATCTGAGGGCTTCCCATGTCCTTCAGGGTGAAAATATGGAAATATTAAAACCTTATTGCACAGCTACGAATAGACGCAAATTTTTTGACACCTCAACTGTTCAAATTGATCAAGAAATAAGGAAGAAGTTGCGTTGACAAAAAAATGGCTTCACGAATTATATATAAAAGATGTTGTTTGAATAATTTTAGTTACGACAGATTGCAATTTATTAAAGGTATTCATTTTTATAATACTAGGTTGATTTGACGTTGTTAAAAAGAGAACATGTCATCCTAATGGCGTATTTCTGGTTTTCTTTGTCACAAGACAGCCAAGCAACACTAGTAGAGAATGTAAATAACCCAGCAAAATTGCTATTGTAGAATTTTATTACAGCTCCTAATGTAGTTTACGGCTCAGCTGTTTGATGTAACAACCTGCATGACAATCGGTTGACCCGCCGAGCTGGAGTGTGGAAAGCGTGATAGCCGACAATCTAACCACATAGCTGGCTCAACAAATATTTCAGGAATCTAGTTCCAAATAGGAAACAAGAAAATAAAAAATATAAATTTCAACAGCTGTTAAAATTTCAAAACATCATCATTTACATTTTAGAAGATGTAATTTTTACTTTCCCCCATATGCGTTAGCGTAGAGAAAGTATTGTGATCGTAATCAAATTTTTTACAAGTTAGTCTAAAAATCCATTTTAGGGTCCCCTAAACCCAAAAAAGTGGCTTTTTCGAAATAGTATATTTCATAACAAGAGTGGAAAGTGGGGTTTTGCATGTTCGAGACCATGTTTGAAGTGCGAGACTTGTCGAGCACTTCAAATGGTCGAGAACATACAAAACACTTTCACTCGAGTTTTGAACGATACTTTTCACTACACTACGGAATAAAAACAGGTGTTGTTGACCGTGAAACATTTTCGGTTGTAAACAATGTTACTTTTGGTAGTAAACAATAGACAGCTGATGAAAATATGATGTTTCGCAGGCTGTAAATACATAACGAAAACAGCTGAACTCATAGTAGTGTAGTGAAAAAACATTTTGGTGTCTGTCCGTATGTGTATCTGTCTGTGTGTATGTGCACTTCGCTGGAGACCAAACGGATGGATACATTTTTATGAAATTTGGTATGTAAGTGTATTTAGCCAATATCTCCTGACTGTTTTTTCATTTTTTTGAAATTTAAGTTTTTTTTATTTTTATGAGCAAAAAACATACAAAAATGGAATTTTCTCAAAAACGGCTCTAAAGATATTTATTTAATTTTCAGTTAATATGTAGATTACAATTTAAAATATTTTAGTAAAAACCGCATGTCTATAACTTGAATATTTTTTTTAGTTGTAGCAAAAAAAATTTGGGAATCAAACTGGTCATTTTCAAAGTTTAGATTGTTTTTTTTTTTTTTTTTTTAATATGGGGGAAAGTTTCTATCAATTCTTTGGAACCTTTTATGTTTATAATTTAAATCTCTTTCCATGGTATTCTTATGGCCGAAAAACGTACTTTGTAGGCTTCCCAACACTTCAATAATGAAGACCTTATTGCACAACTGCGAACAGGGATACATTTTTGACACCCTAACCGTCGAAATTGGTCAAGAAATAAGGAGTTGCGTTGAAGAAAAACGACTTCACGTATATAAGGGTTCTTCTACGTCCATTCTTTGGTGGGGCAGACTGTAAATGACACTGTAACTGTTGCGATACGATCATTGTTACGGACTGAAGCCTTGGCTATAAATTCACATTTTTGGCTTTTTCGTGAATGAAATGACTCCCTAAATTTTCTATTTAACAGAGTCCAGTTTAAGAGTCTGCAGAGGCTGTCGGTCATGTTGGTTTTAGTCCCTAAGAACAATGCTATTTTCGAACCAGACATACGATCATGCATAACTGTTTTTATAAACACTTATTTTTAAACGGATTTTTTACAAACAAAATGCTTTTGATCAAGAATGAAATTGCGCATTAGAATTGCTTTGTGAATTCCTAATTAGTTTCATAGAAAAAAATATAAAAAGTATTTAGTTTGAAGTTTTTATTTTCTCCTATTTTTCAAAACTAGGCGTATGTATCCAATATATCAAAAGCAATCCCAAAGTGCAATTTGATGACGTTTAAAATGACAACTCTCCTACACAACTTTTGGTCAATAAATAATGGAAAAATATGGATTCGCAAATAACATTGTTCTTATGGGATTAAAAATAATATGGTCGACAACCTCTGCAGACTCTTAAGTACAGTACTAAAATCACTGTTGTCCCATCTACGCACATATTGTTCCAGTAGAGAATGTTCGTGTTGTGTAATCAACAGATGCTCAGTAACCTATTGACCTTTCAAGTGTACCTCATCTGTCACCGTTCCCCACCCTAGACGACCACTCAAAGGTCACTGTCATCGTACCTCAACTGCCTCCTTTGTCGTGCTAATGTCGTCGAATGAAGGCAACCCATAAATACAATGAACATAACACTAACTAGTGTTAATAAAAATAACTTACAGTGTGATGGTTATGTCAATATACAAGTTCTGAGATCTACCCACGTGTAACACTACACTACAGCCTACATACTGTGTTGTGTTATTTGCTGCATTTAAATTTCTTAGTTGTATTATTGAATTTGTACGGCCACTCTACTAAAATTTATTTCATATAGAAATAATATGGGGAAGACAAAGGTTGTTGGATATTTGCCATCATTACGTGAAATATACCAATCACGACGTTCCGATTTGGTAGAACACAACCTTTTTCAAGTGTTAAAAACTAAATTACATCTACACATACATGTTATAAAACTACGTTATTAAACTAATAAAATATCTACATTAATAATTATCTACATTTTAACCTAGGTCATAGAATGGGGTACAACAAAATGAACTTCAGCTAAATATAAAAATGTTAACGGGATGAAATCAATACAACCAATTAAGCACTGCCAAGGTCACGAAATCAACGAAAAAATGTTAAAACACAGTTAAATTAATATTCAAACCAGACTGAAATGAGGTTAAATGAACTAATCATAAATAAAATAAATATAAGGTACCTGAAAAACACTATTAATTTAAAATAACATTAAACATGCACAAAAAATTATATATGTGACTCGGAAGGACTGAGACAACTATTCAATCTAATTAACTATTACAAATACATTTTAACCTGAAAAGACAACACTTATTAGAAATAAAACAATACAATAATTAAAAATGATGAAGCCTTACGACTATATTTCTATCCGTAACGTATTGATGGATATTATTTAGAGATTAGTTATAAAAGGGTTAATTTCATCTTGTAGTGTTACAAATAGAAATTACACTACTGTATATTAAACTATATTATAATTTGTTATAGCATTTTTATACACAAACTAAGGGACACCCCTGCACGCTTCGCGTGCCAACACCGACTCTCGCTGCGCTCGATACACCTCGGCCTTCGGCATGCGACTTTGACTGTAAATAATAGTAGATTATCTGTATAACGTAAAATTACAATATTGAATTATTTACTATGTGAGTATTTCACTCACAATACTTGCGTTGCTACCAATTTATTAGTATGGGTTATTACCACAGATAATTAACTCTACCCAGATAACTCATTCCCGTGCCAAAGGGTGTTAAAAATGTGTTCGTATTGTGTCAACTGTCCGCTTAAAGCGCGTCGAGCGGCCGTCAACTGGGTGGCGTTGCCAGATTGAACTCATTCAACTAACCATATCAATAACAAATATTACAATAATAAATATCAACTGATTGAAATAATTGAGATTCAATACTTGTTCAATCCGGCAACGTGGTATCCTAAATTCACGATCGTGTAGTGCGTGTTGCCTACATACTCCTTAAACAGCGCGCAACCCTTTCCCGTATACTATGAGTTATCTGGGTAGAGTTAGTTATCTCTGGGTATTACTTAGCCTATTTCAAACGTGTTTATTTCATTTGTATATTTTTTAACAGCTGAAGATTTGAATTTTTAGTCTCAAAATATCAACTGTTTTTGTGGTCCATTGTGGAGCGCTAGTGTAAGCCCCCGTGTAAGTATAATGCAGTTTAAACCTGCTGTGGTTGCGGGCCTCACTAACCAACAAAATTACAGGCACAAATATTCCTATTAGACAGAATACTTATTGTGGGTGTGTGTGATCAACGGTTATAGTCAGCTGAGAAAATAAAATTTGGTGTATAAAAATGACATACTGTATTAACTAGAAACAGTAATTAATTAAGAAATATTTATTTTTATTTTCCCTAAAGTTGATTACCACAGTTGAATGAACTTTTAAAATTACACTAGATTGCCTGTAAGGTTTAACCTGTTTGGTTTCAGTAAATCCACATGGTTCATTGTTAATATTTACAACCGTAATAAGTAATTTGTTAATTATATTGAGTATTTTTATTTTTAAAATAAATCATCTTAGACACTTATTGACTCTATTTCTGCTGTTAAGCCCGAAATAAGTTACGCTGTATGCCGTATAACAGTTGAAATTTCATCCTGAGACAACCATATGTTACATAACCTTACCTGTTAACAAACAGGTCCAACCTAACAAGCAATCAAGTGTGTTTTCCACGTTCATTCGAACTATGACTGTAAGCAAGAATTATGTTTGAATTATGTTCTTGGGGTGGGGAGAGGGTGTATGTTGCCAGCTGGAAAGGATTTTACTCAAGGTTATGAGGGTTGGTTTTTTTAAATCCGAACTGATTGCCACCGTGTCGTATACGGTTTGACAAGTATAATCGGAATTGACATGTTCGGTGGATTTAACGTTAGAAAGAAATGAGAGACAGGCTTTGAAGTTATTTCTTTACACAAATTTTAAGTTTAAAATTGATAAGTACAAGATCACGTTGGTCATCCATCCTAACATTTCAGACTCCTCTCTCCTCGGTCAGTTCTTGCCACACCTCATCACCCGCCAGGTCACGCCAGTACCCCGGGCCGGGTCATTGTCAGCTTTCTCCGGTTCTGTATCATGTCATTTCAGATTGTGCAATACATTATTTCACATTCTCAGCACTTGTTATTACGATTGTCGCAAACATTACGCATGAACCGTGAAATCTGGTAGCCTTGTACAAATTGTTTCTGAAAACGTTTATTTACTTAAGAATTGATTTTAAATTATTCTTCCATATGAATGTGGTCTAGCGATACAGTATTTTACTTAGCACTTTTTTTGTAGATTGTACACCTGTAAAAAGCATTTTGTGAAATGTTCACTCACAGTCAGCTGTTTTCTGAGAAACATTGACAGTTACGGGTCACTGTCAAGTGATCTTCTCTGTCTCTCTCCAGCACACGCTTAAGTGACTGATAGCTGAGCTAATATTGCGCCAAACAGTTGACCGAGCGCTTTTTGAAACTGATCACAGATAGCAGCACAGACGTGCGTCCTCAGGGAATTCATTACTTTGGACGGTCTGTGTCTATAGTCAATTACATATTATTGAAGTCAATAACATCTGGAATACTTAAACACGGACTTAAAGGTATGCAGAGGCTGTCGGAGATTTCAACCCCTAAAAATAATTTTATTTTCGAACCAGACATACGATCACGTGTATCCAAACTAAATAGTTATTTTTATATGGATTTTATCCAAACAAATTGCATTGATCAAGAATGAAATTGCACGTTGGAATTACTTTGCGAATTCCTAATTAGTTTTATTGAAGAAATTACAAAAAAAATTATTTTCACCCATTTTCCAAAACTAGGTGTGTGTATTCAAAGTAACAAAAGCAAACCCAGTACCAAATATGTGCGGCTGGACGCCAGGTAGGTTCACTCACACACACCCAGGGGATTAGGACCAACCCGACCCTCCAGGGACCGTCCGCACTTCTGCTCGATTAGTCACTTAGTTGACCTTTCCAATCAATCTGTATTTTTTTTTACTTTTTTTACTAATCAATCTTAATACATATGAAATTTACTTAAAATTACAAGGAAAATGATACCAAACAATCTGTGATTTGCTGAAGTAAATCAGTTACAGCATTGAAAAATATTGCATCACATATAAATTACTGTGAACAATGTTCGTAAGATAAAGTAAAGTAAATAATATATTGTTTCGTATAATTTTTCTTGTAATTGTGATTATATTTCATATTTATTAACCATTTCGATATAAAAGTCAAAATGAAAGAAATACTTATTGATTGGAAAGGTCGACTAAGTGTCTAAACAAGTGGAAGTGTAGCCGGTCCCTGGAGGGTCGGGTCGGTCCTAATCCTCTGCGTGTGTGAGTGAACTTACCTGGCGTCCAGCTGCACTCCCAGTTTTATAATTAATTAATAATTTAATGTACGTCTGTAATAATAATTACTACGTTTATTCGTGAAGATATGGGAGAATAACAGGAGGGACTTAAAAGGTGTTAGCCCTGCCATCCCATGGTAAGCTGGAGAAATAACTACTCGACACACATTTAGCGCTCTATTGGATGCGATCTCTGAATCTTTCTCCTCTGTGGCAACGAAGGTAAACTTAAAAGTGAGATGACAAGAATTTATAAATGTGGTAGATGAAAATGAATGTATTTTATATTTGAAAGTCGTATTTATTTATTCATTATTCATTCGTAAGACGCCGATCGACAAGATATGGGCGAATGAATGTGATAAGTACTGTAATAATGTGAGATGAACGAATGTAGTCATTGTTACTAACTAAGGTCAACTGTTAGTCAGAAAGAGCTATTTATTACTAGCCCAATAGCCAGGGCAACTAAGGGACCTACAACTTTACCTGGAATCCAAACCACGTAGTGTTGGTTTGATTTTCAGCTAACTGACAAGCCTGACACTCAGTTCCCTTCCCTAATCAACATCAGAACCTTGATTACCATCCATTATGGACATCCCAGACATCTATAGTAGTGTCCATATTGAGGGCAACCATTGAGTGGGTAGGCCTACCGAGGACCGAGCATAGAACCTATCGCCTACAATACCCCCCCCCCCCAAGTAGCTAGTACACTACGGCTCTAGTGCCGACAGTTATAGAGTTCGTTAGCAGATAACAACCAAAATAATAGTAAAGACAACAGTATTCAACGTTTCGTCCACAAATCAATAACCTTATTCACGATTATCCAACTGGTGCGATGGCATCAAACCTGTTTATCATAAGCCACCACTGTGAGAAAGTGGCCTTGGCTGTCCAAGACAAGTACAGTAACCCGGGTGATCCAGTTTTTTTTGTAGACCGCTCAAAAAGCGGCAAGAGGAGAACGAGTGCGAGAGATTGGCGTAACGTCAAGGACGAGCCGTTATTGCCCCAATTTCATAATACGTCAACGACACGTGGATCAGCAATAAGTTTTTAATGAAAGGACTGCCGGAAATTGGCCACGAGGAGATTTGAGTCATGAAATGTTAATGGTTTCTATGTCTATTGGTAGAAAAGGACTTACTATTAAGTGAATGTATTAAATAACGTATGTCCTTTGATATGATTAAATATAACCCACATTTTTCAAAAACTTTCAAGTCTATGTCAACTCTTACTGTTATTAAATATAAATGTGTTATAATATTGGAAATCAACTTACTGAGTTTGCTTGTTGAAAAATTCCCTAAACTGAGTTAGAGATCTCTTAAACTTAACAAAGTATTTAATGAAACCTATTTAACGAACTTTTTAACGAAACCATTATACAAGAGTTATACTACGTGTGGGAACAGCTGGTCACTGATCACTTTCTACGAACCATCAACGCAATTCCTTCAGAGAAACTGCATCCAGTAATCTGACAGTGACGGATTGCTCACAGCAATTGAAAAAGTGTTACACTGTATAATTGTACGCTAGCGCTTGGTAGTGTCTGTAAACAACAGTGCTGATCGATTATGGTGTTTATTAATGTTTATCGATAATATACCTCGGTAGCTAAGCAACAAAATATCATACTTAAATATAAAAAATTTTGAATAGCACGAAAGGTTCTTCACGTACATCTTAGAATAGAATAGTATAGAAAATAACTTAATTTCTCAAAAAATATTACAAACATGCATGCAATTTAACAATAACACTAAAAAATAACAAACAATTTTCTCAATCAACATTGCTAAGGTGAATAATCATTTAATTTACTAAAAATGTAACACATATAAAAATGAACCGTTACATCCGTTTACGCAATCTCACCACTCATCATATAATAATCGTAACATTATAAATGTATTGTAAAATGAAAATGAGAAATAAAGATTAACCTTCAAGTCTTTGCCTGTTTGAAGGTATATTCTCATTTAAGTACTTTTGCAGCTACATTCACATACATATAACAAAATAAATAATAATAAATGGTTTTCCCTACATGAAAAAAAATTTTAAAAATAACATTATAAATATTAGTGATAATCTAAGTAAAATTTAAATATTGTTTTGTTTAGGGTAATTCAAAAGCCCACGTATATAATATTTTAGAGTTTATAAAAAAAATATTCAATAAAATTCCCAACTTACAAACCAAACTTACAATCTCTTGTTCGAATCCCACAATTCATTAAATACCTCTCATTTTGCTCGATCAGTAGGTTTTCCCAATGTTTCACTTCCGAGTTCAGTATCAAGACTACGATGGTCAATCAGTATAAACTCATAATGATAAGAACATTGCATTGGGATTCTGAAGATACGTTTACCACTAAATTAGTCAGTTATTAATATGATAACGTTGATTTTTTTTGTAGAAACAACCTAACTGGCAACCTATTCACTTATAACTACACAAAATACTCCTTACTTGTTTATCTCCTCTCCTAGCTAAGACATAACTCAGAAAAACTGCTTGAAGTTAGGAGTTTTTTAGAGTAAAACATTTTTACTGTTAATGAGGAGGTTGACTGGAAGACGAAAAGAAGTTGAGTAAACATTTTAACCTTGAGGAGAATGTGAAGGACGAGGAAAGCTGAGGATAAGATCAATATTTTAGCTCAAACAAATTTCATTCAAGAAGCTACGCTGAATATAGGTTGAGGTTATTCCCCTTCCTTGCTACCACAGAACTTTACGGTGATTAATTGCGTCATCAGCGATCAAAGAAAACTATAATGTCAAAACTGTAGTACGGCACAGTGATTGTTCAAACATTGAAATTTTCTGTAACTGATTAGGTGAAACAGTGTATAACTAGCTCTCACATCCCGTCTATCTAGCTCCATACAACGTCTAACTAGCTCACACACCCCATCTAACTAGCTTTTATACAACGTCTAACAAGCTTACACACTCCGTCAAACTAGCTCTCAAACAACGTCTTACTAGCTCATACACCCTGTTTAGATAACTCATTCAACGTCTAACTAGCTCACACACCACGTCTAACTAGCTCACAACCCCGTCTAACTAGCTCATACGCTCCGTCTATCTCACACAGCGTCTAACTAGTTCTCACTAACTAGCCCTCACACCCCGTCCAACGTGCTCTCATAACCGTCTAACTACCTTTTATACTTCATTTAGCTAGGTCACACAATTTCGAACCGCCTGGATCGTTTCTCAAATACAGCAATCCGAATCGTCACTTGTGTTGTGTAAAGTTTTTCTCTTAGCTAGGTACCCAGTGTACAACTCCACAGAAGCAGGAGAAGGAAGCGGAAACTAAACTTCTTGAACTTTTCTCTACTAATAGATCACATTACTTTGTAATTGACATTGTCTAAAAGTTACAACATGGTTTTATGTCACAGAGCTATATAATAAATAGATTTCCTTTTTATTCATACAGGGAAATGTGACAGCTTTAGGAAGGTAATCTGTTTTAAGGTTTGTAAGACTTCTCTTATTCATACATCAAGTGATGAGATCTTTGTCAGACACGTTTTTAATAGGGTAACAGTAAAATAACACTTTAAAGACTGAATTATATATTTTTGCTATGGAAAATATTATAACTTCACACATGAACTATCTCTGTTGCAGTGGCCCTAGTGGTGGCGGTACTCAGTGATGAAGGGGACCAGCACAAACAGCTGATCATGCTGGAGATAGAGAGGCTCAACTACCCTGGTGAACAAGGGGTGGTGAAGAGACAGGCGCAGATTCAATACAGCGACGCTCAGGACCATCAACAGGTAAAAGGGTGGTCAGACTAAGGAGGAGTTTAAATTAGGGGTTCTCACATAAATAGGGTAAAAATCGAACTGTTAGAGCATAAATACATCAATTTGAATAACTTGAATTATTTTGAATTAAAAATCAGAAGTGAAATAGGTCGACACTATGCTTTGTCTTACCACAATGCAATGTCGTGTCCACAGTCATGAAAACAGTATTTAGATAATCATTGGATCCTCTTTTATAAATAATTTGCTTTTTTTAATATGTATGAAATTAAAGGAAAATTTAGATTTAGCAATGAGAAAACGATGACCTACAGCTGAAGGACTGTGTTGTGCTACAGAAAAAAAGAAACAGAAATCACTTTCTTAAGGTGGCAGAGAACGCCTCTAAACAGATTACAATTAATGTGCATGTCTATACATCTGAAGTAATAATTAGCACGTTTATCCTGGAGGATTGGAAGGGAGTATGAGGGAGGACTGACAAGGTGCTGGCCCTCCACATATGTCTCGCAAAATAGAATAGAATATATTTATTTATTTTTTCCTTAATTTTTTACAAATACAAAATAGAATACAAATGGGAAATTCTGTCATCGGTTTCATGTATATGATGACAGCGCAGGTTAAACAAATACTCAAACTTTCACTTGACAGTCTATAATAACAAGTTCAAAGTAGCGGTCCACTGCAGCGCGTCAACAAAGACTATTGTTTACCATAGAGATAACAGCAAATACGCACGTGCACTCACACACATACAGTTAGGCTGAGTAGTATAATTGGTGTTAATTTCAAATTTGAGTGACTTATCACTAACACCTTACACATAATTTATATAATAATACGCAATTTATACATAAACATAATTAAAATAGAAATAATACAATACCAATATATACACACTATAGTACAGTGAATATATATTATATGAAGAGTATCTAATATGATAGTGCACACATACACTATATGTTTCTTAATACAGTATGATAATACAAATGGGCGGCTGATGTACATTTACTTGCAAAATACGTTCCTAAGAGAACTTACAAAAGGCTACTATGTCTAAGGGTTTTCACAGCATATAAAATAATAATCAAGAGGAACTTAGGCTATTAACTATTTAAATATGCTATACTATTGTAATATTTGAAAAAAGTCAATTAAGTGATTTCTTTGTAAAAGAAATTTTCTTACATTAAAGTGAAAGTTTTTTAAATTACTACTAGCTTAACACCGTATGGTAGCAAGTTAAATGTTTTGGGTCCTAAAAAGAGAAATGATTTTCTAAAAACTGCTTTTTTAACTTTAGGTCGGATAAATAATCCCTGAGAGAACTAACTAATTGACACACATTGAATTCAACCTCTGGGGTTGTGCACTGTGGAATACACACAGATAATTTTTTCCCATAAGGGACAGATATGACTCCGCTTTATGTGTTGTAAGTGCTTGTTTTTTGGAGTCCAAAAATTTAAATATTTAGTTTTGATTATAAACGTATGTGGTTTACTGGAAGAGAGAACTATATGGTCCTAACTTCACCACTAAAATAAAGGCTTTTTCATTCCTTTATTGTAAGAAGTATTTTGTATAGACATTCAAACTAAAAAGGCAACACTCATCAGGATGACATGCTGTAGTTACCGCGATTACGGTTGGAAAATTGGAAAAGGGGGTTTTCATAATCCGGTCCTCAGTAGTACTGCACTCTGCCATTTTCTGCTAAAAAGGCCCATTTTAAAATGTCCCAAGAAAATGATGGATATTTGCTTAAAACTGTGCTATGTCAATACAGTAATACAAAGTTGCAGTTATGTCAACTACACAATGTTTCAGTTCTCTGTAGTTTTAAGTTTATTTTATGCCTATATGAGTTACTGAAATCCACTCCAACATGAATATATTTTTAATTATTTGTTAAAAATGTATTAGGGTGAATGTACCAATAACCGACCAGTTTAGACTTTTTTGACTTAAAAAAATGCATTAAATTAATCTTGCATAGATAAAACCAGTCTAGCATGATATATGGTATTTTCGTCTATATATTACACTGTGTCATTTTTTGTTTTGATGTAATACTACTTTAAGTATTTATTATTCAATTTTTAAATTTTTTTTACAAAATCACCAATAACCGACCACTTGCTCCAATTACCAACCACCTTAGCACCAGTTACCGACCAATACAAAATGTGTCTTATTTAGTTAATTTATCGGCTTATACGTATAAATATATATATATGCCTAATAAATTGTAAACCCCTTTTAGGTTATATTGTATTTGTCAAGAGATTTAAAAAAGGAGAAAAATAATAAAGTCAGGTTTATTTGAAGTTATAAAACATGTATTTCTAAATAACCAAGCTGAGTAGGGCCTATAAAAATCAAGTTGAGCTAAACCTAAATTTACATTAATAGAAAATATGTTACGGCCTACTTCTTTTTGATATAAAATACCAACAATTTCGTAAAATTAATTGTTGATTACTAGTAGGCTATAAGCACCCAAAAGTTGTCAAAAACCTTTTGTCTTCAAAACCGTGGCTAATGAACATTGAACTTTTCAAGATTGATATTAAAATATACATAAGATTGCTGCCTTTTTGTACCACCTGACATTGTAGGTTTCAAAATATAAACAATTTGATCATTGTCAATGTTCGTCATGTCTGCAACGTGAGGGAAAAAGAATTTGTTTGTGCACTTTTTACTTTTACGCAAACATGACACTAAGAGTTCTTTTCCTTTTATTTTCAGTAGTTTCCCGACATAAAATGCTTCCTTATTCCCCCCAGTGACTGGAAATTTGATTAAAGCATATCTTCTTTTACTGGATCTCTAGTCATTTCCTCAATTGGAGAAGGAGACCTTGGCTCCAAAATGTTGTTGAGATCATCAGTTTCAAAATCGGACTCGTCTTTTACATCAATTTGGCAATTGTCTTCTTCTTCAGTCGATGAAATATATTCTTTTTTCCTCCTTTTTCTCTGCGCCTGTTTTTTGTTTACTTCTTTATCCATTTTCTTCTTTTTCAACAATTCTTCTCTCTCTAATTTTTTCTCCAGTCTTTTTCTCTTGTTTTCCTCTTTCAGAAGTTTCATTTTCTTTTGATTCTCCCAGTAATCAACCCATGCTCCAGCCCCTACAGCATCAGGAAGTTTAATTTTCTTCCTAGCTTTAACCCCCTTTTTCACAGGAGATTCGGAGGGCCACAAAACACAATCAGCAAACGCTGGACTAATAGAATTTGTTGTTGGTTTACGAACTGAAGGTGTAACACACTCCATATTTGATTCAACAAGATGACTAGCTTGATCATCATGAAAGAACTCGATCATATTCGTTAGATCAGGATTACTACTGGTTATTGACGTATCAATATTCATCATTGGAATTTGCAGAAGCTCATCAGACAGAGGGTCTTCAGGATTGTTTGTGGGAGGAGGGTGGACTGTTGTCAGTTTCTCTTGCGATGAAATGTGAGGGCCTTCAAGATTGTTCATTGGAGAAGTTTCAACTGGAGTAAGCTTCTCTTGTGATGAACTGTGAGGACCTCCAAGATTGGTTGTAAGATGGTGGTCAACTGGAGTAAGCCTCTCTTGTGATGAACTGTGGGGGTCTTCAAGATTGGTCGTAAGATGGTGGTCAACTGGAGTAAGCTTCTCTTGTGATGAACTGTGAGGGTCTTCAAGATTGGTCGTAAGAGGGCGGTCAACTGAAGTAAGCTTCTCTTGTGTTGAAATGTAGTTCTTAATTTTTTTCCAAACATAGAACAACTCTCTCGCAGATACATCTCCATACCATTCTTCACTGCTATTGCGGAACTCTTTAATTCTTGAAGACGACGACATTGACTCCAAGAATAAAAGATGTTCAGTTTTGAACTGGCACGGTTTCTCCACCACCCTAGACTCATACATTTGCAATAGTCAATATTGTCGCTGTTAAATGGGTAAATACCACATTTCTTAAAACCACTCTGCAAAATGTCCTTTGAAGCAGCTAATAAGGCAGCTTCTATCAGAGGAGCAAAATTTGTCCTTGTTACTGTTCGGTTTCCAGTTTTTTTCTGCCAGTCAGAAACAATTTTTTTCCAAGAACATTTAATAGGTCGGAAGACGGAAATGTCAGCGGGCTGCAATATATGCGTTGCATTTGGCAGCAAAGAATACAAAATGATATCGTTCTCTTTACAGAACATTGCCACTTCATAACTAATATGAGACTTATGGCCATCAATTAGGAAGAGTACTGGAAATTGAGTGTTTTTCTCTTTCAAGAAAGGTAAGAGACTGTTGGCGACATAGCCGTAAACACTTGAGACGTCATCCAACCTGATTTAGACCTTCCAAGTGACCAGTCGGGATTCACATTACGGCTTATTTCAGCAGGTATCCTTTCATAAGGAAACACTATGGAAGGAGGAGCCATGTTACCTGCAGCATCAAAGGTTACCATTACTGTTATGCACTCCTTATTACTGCCTCTAACTTCATATAGATCCTTAAACCCTTTAGGTCCTATGACTAATGAAGTGACAGGATTTGTTTGAAATCCCGATTCATCTCCGTTTAAAATCCTGTCGGGGTGTTCAAGTAACTTTGCATCCCCTGTTTGTTCAACTATGTAATTTTTTTAATCTGCATGCCATTTTTTAATGGCTCTCTCTGTCACCAACGATCGCCCAATTCCTAGAGCTTCGGGCTTTCGGAGCGAAATATCTGGGTGCCTTTTAAAGAAAAGGTCTAACCATTTTCTTCCCGGTCTTCCATTAGTGAAAGGGCTAGGTCTTCCATCCTTCTTCAGTATATCCTGTACAGCATCAACAAGCTGTCTAGGCTCCACAGGAATTCCTTTTTTGGCCATGGCTTTCAGCCATAAACATAGCAGCTCTTCTTCCTGAAAAAATAAAACAATAACAGTTAGCTTATTTTGATTGACATTGTTAATAAATTTGAAATTAATCAATCAGGTTAAGATACAGGGACCGGCATACAAGAAGGAACTTACTGTAAATAGGTACCGGTACTGATTTACACTTTGTTTATTTTCATTTTGGATTTAAATTATCTAGAAAGTATTTTATTCAAGCCACTCTAAAAATTTCTAAATTGTTTAATCAAAAACTGAAATATAGGCCCTACTTACATCATGCGTTAAAATTGTTGAGGGACCTTTCCTTGCGTCCAAAGAAGATTTCTCTTTTAATTTGTCCATGATAGTTGCATGGGGGATATTATATTTACGCTCTGTTGCTCTAATTTTAGCCCCATTTCTAATTTCATTTATGGCATTCACCAAATCTTCACGTGAATATTTTTTCGGCATCTGAAACCAAAAATATTTAAGTGTTACCTGACTGTACCAATTGCCGACCAGCAATCTGTACCAGTAACCGACCATTGGTCAGATACTGGAACGGACCCTTATTTTGTTGCCAAAGTCAGATTTACATGTTTCTTTTATTAAATGCAGCCCAAATATCACATTAGTATGCAAAGTTTTCAAGAGCCAGTAAGCGACCAGCTGGTCGGATTCTGGTGAAAACATAACCTAAGTGATCCAATAACCGACCATTGAGCATTATTGTTTTCTACTGACAATAAGTTAAAACCCATTATATATCTGAAATCCTTGTTCTTTTCTGGTCATAAAAACACATGAACATCATAAAATGCATTAAAAATCAACAAGTAATGAAACCACAAAAATTTGCTTACCTCAGACTTGTCTAACTGTAGAGCTCACCAAACCGCCATACTGCCAGTGGTGCCAAACATAAAAATTCCCTGTGACTACCAAACTATCATTATGCAGCAAAACAAAATTTCTCGATGATTAAAAAGGATAGGAGCACACAATTTTCGGGTAATCATTAACATATATAATAAAATTTACTTAATATTTAATTATATATTCAAAGTGGTCGGTAACTGGTTCATGGTCGGTAACTGGTGCATCCACCCTACATTAGTCAATTTTACTATAAGTAATAAGGGGTGAGTTTGTAGGGGGACATCAAACTAATAACACAAGATATGTAATACATATAATCTATCAAATGTTTTGTTGTACTTGTACTATATTGTTTAAATCAGTTACTGATAACATAATTTCAAAATAACACACGTAATTCAAATTAATTCTGAACACGCTCTAACAGTTCGATTGTTAAACGTATAGAGGGCAAAAGCATTTCTACCACGACAGAAAACCTAATCAGAGTAAACGCCGACAAGCACAATTAAATATTTTCTCACGACCTTTGGTGATATTTCTCAACTATAAATAAAACTGTATAAATGAAAGGAACAAGTTGTTGACAATACTCGGCACGTCCGAACGGCTGACAAGCGTGTGACTGAACCAGTGAACCGGGCCAAGAGCAATGCAGACTGTGAAGGGGAGTCGGTGTGACGAAGCTTAGTGTCGACCTATTTCACCTCTCATTCATAATTCAAAAATTTGTATCTATGCCTATTTTAATTTAAAAAGTAGTACTTTTAGGTAATAGATTTTAACATTCATTAAATTAGCTGTTATTTTTATTATGTATTTTCAACTTTAGTGAGAAAAAACAAACAAAATAGAAACACGAATTGGGAGCGATAGCGGGATATTGATTGTTTCCACTTTCTAAGTGAATGTCGTCACATTGAGTAACTCACTATCATTGATAATGTTTCCTCTTCTCTCGTTAAGTTAACGTCTTCCGCAACTTTCTTTGGCGGTTGGAACAACAATGGCGATAAACAAGTATCGTTAGTTAACTTTCACAATTAGAAGTAACTGGTTTATTGTGAACAAACACATAATATTTGTAATATCCCATTCCAACTATACATAACAGTCTCACTTGTTTTACTATCAGTAAATCATTCCAATTTCAATTAAGTAAAAATCAATGTATTTTGTACAGATAAAATAACATATGAACTATCATTTGAGATTTTAGTCGAATCAAACAAACATTTAGAAGATATGAGTGGAAAACCCGTAAAAGAATAAGGAAAGTGTAGCAAATAACGAGAAATTAATTTTTATGCAGCCTAATTTTAAATCTTTGTTACAGTACAAAGAAACAATTACAATAATAAATCTCACAATATTTATTTTTGTTTAATCCCTGGAAAAATCGATAGTTAACTGCTAATTTATTCAATTGTAGGACGTGTTTTAAAGCTATGGCTTCGGATGCCTGGAACTATTTTTTTTAAAGGGGAGAATAGAACTCGTGAGTCATAGCAATGAATATACTATATAGCACAGATTCTGTGCTCTTTGGAATACACATCTGTGGATTTAAATTCATTGGTCATAGTTACTTGCCTTGCCTGATGGAGTACTATGACTGGCCCTGCGCGTTGTAAAATAAACGTCTAAAATAAAAATCATAATCAAAAATTGCCTCATAAAAGTCAGTTGAGACTATGTTTGTGAAATAGATGCCTCTATCCACCTTCCGATAAGGTAAAAACACAATACCATACGAACAGCAAGCTGCTTCTAACTTTACATCTAATAAGTCGTTGTGCAATGTCCCATAGTTTAATTTAATTTAATTAATTAATTTATTTTTTTAAGAGGCTGATCTTCTTCTTTGCCTTACACTGGCCATACCCTATAGACTATTTATATATGCGAGGAATTTATTCAGTCATAGCAAAGGGGCGAACCAGTACAGTACAAGGTGAACATTACTGATAAATATGTCCAGTCTCGAGCCTGGACAACCTCTAACTCAGGCTGAAAATCCTGACGACTCAGACCGTTCGGCCACTGGCTTCAATAATAACAAGACACTCATGACTTAACCTTTTTTAAATTGTACTATGTTACTATGTAAAATATTATTCCCCATTTAGGCTCAATTTAAGTAAAGTTATCAGAAGAAATTTTACGTGAACCACTTCTAACACTGAAGTTAAATGAAAGAGGTAATCACGGATGAGATCGCATGATCAACATCAGCTAACTAAGTCATTTGAGTGTAACATAATTTTACTGTGGCCTAGTTTTGGCATGTAAACATATTTGAATACTACACTTGAATCACCTCTATATTCTGTTCGTCGAGAGTTGAGAGTGAGGCTCCGCTTAGAGAGTTGCTGTCACAAGGGCGCCGGCCAATCAGAAGAGGTTGTCCACGTGAACCCTTGATTTACAACAAGACTGATTCATTGGTGTCCACAATTGGCAGTCAGTCAGTCAGGCCACAGACCAATTCTGTGGTCAGGTTCAGCCAAAGTGGACAGTTCAATACTGCAGTAACACGTGAACGCCTGTGAATCTGCCTAGCGCTTACGTCACACCAGCAGTAGCTGGGGCTTCACTCTCAACTCTCGCTGAATGGAACATAGTATTGGAACGGCATTTAACTCAACTGGTATACGACCTTTCTATTCCTCTCTGTCATACTATTATTCAAT
>JAQJVL010002288.1:0-109862 GCA_035578905.1 Stictocephala bisonia
TCAGATCCTGGAATAAACGTTAGAAAAATAAATATTGTAAAATTAGATTACTATAAATTATTTTACTTTTCTACTATTTCATCTTCTTGCTAAAAGAATGGTTTTGAATGGTTGCAAAAATGTATAATACCTAGTCTTCTAGTATTGTAAAATGCTATGCATAAAGTGAAGTAAACTATTTTATTTCTGGTATTTAATCATTTTTAGTATATCCTAGCAGTTGCTTAATGGTTGTTGGTGTAGCTAGTTTAAATACTTTAAGACTGTATGACCTGTGCAGTATGTTAGGTCCTGTGCATCGTTTCATCTTCATTTAATATGTCAACCTTTTATGAAAATCATTAAGACTCTGATTATAATTAATATTAAAACCAAACAAACCATTAATGACATATTTCTTTTAATCTTGGAGCTGTCACGGAGCCTAAAATATTTTTAGTTGAAATAGGCTTTGTAATCATGAAATTGATGGAAAAGTGTGAAAGTAAAATGTAAAGTCAACATTATAATTTGTTACGTTAGCACAATGGCGCAGTTCTGTAACCCAGCTACTTGGAGACATAGTTTTGAGGAGATTGTAGACGATAAGTTTTAGGTTTAATCATGTATATAGCAATATGACATCCGCCCTATGGTTTCCATCAAAGTGGATAGAACTAGACAAGTCTTGGGTGTCTATGTTGGATGTTAGTCAAGGTTCAGTTGTTGTGTAGGAAAGGAATTGAGTGTAAGTTAGCTGAAAATCACTCTTTTACCACGTGTTATGTTAAATTATATAATAAACTAATAATCAGTAATAAAATGTATTATAGAAGTCTGAAATATTTTTAAATAGGTTCCAATTATTGTGCAAGCAAGCAGTTTGTTTTTAGTTATTCTTATCGTTCAACAATAGAATACGAAACTTGATTTCTTCTCCCTCCAGTTTGAGGCAAACACGTTTTCTCACAAGTGATACGTTTAGCCAGTTCGACAGTTCTCTTCGAGTATGACTGACTCTATTTGGACACTGTTCAGGTTGAATCACAATAGGCTTTTACCTACCGATATTTGTTTGATGCAAGTACGTATAGTTTACATTCAGTTGCATTTTTAAAGAGGTTAATTACCGCATTTTCGCTTACACATTGAACAACGGACGGTCGTGTATCCGCGCCACGGCTGCCGCTAGGAGGTCATCCCATCTGCCACTGGCAGTCAACATCTTCAGAGGAGGTCCCTCCAACATCTTCACACCAAACTTCAGCTTTAGTAAGATGCTGAGGGAAGGTGACTGTGAATGCAATTCCTATTACATAATTCAAACTGTAGCTAATCGTTTATTATCTTTACAGAAGCCACCATTTTGCAGGCCATCTTCATAGCGTTACTTTATATCTCCAAAACTAAATAATAAAATACAAAACAGTCCACTTAATCTTTTAACACTACGTGTGATTCGGGTTCCATGTAAAGTTGTAGGTCCCGTAAGTGCTTTAGTTTCTCTAGCTATTGAGCTATTAATAAATTCTGATGATCAGTTGATCTCACATAGTAGTAAGTAACAATGACTACACTCGTTCATTTACACTCATCACACACATTTACTCATCATATTCACCCATATCTCTTAGACCGACGTATTTTAAGTAAGAATTAATATGTTGTTCTTACATCTAAGACATGATCAAATATTAACAGTTATGAAAACCCCTTATAAATTTGGACGGGGCTTAAAACATTTATATTTCCGTTAAGTTTTGTCCTTATATTTGAATAATGTTATAAATCCATTTTATTATGAGTTTAACATTTTATTTTTTTGCAATCAAGTCAGCTTTGGGCTCTGAAAAGGGAAGCAACTACATGAAGATATATTTCTCAGGAAATTAATGAGTTTGATAGAAATAAGTAACTTTGTTCTTATAAAGTTTAAACTCAGTTATTTTAGTTTACAATGCGAAAGTTGCTTATGAAAATTTTCCAAAACATTATTTGGATCAATGTTAAATAAATATACTATCATAATTAATTATAAATTTTAATTTTTATAGAAGGATGTGCAGAACATAAAATAGTTTCTTACATTAAAGAATAAGTATGAAAATTATCAAATTATTGATCTGTAATTTTAAAAATTGGAAGGATATAAATTAGTTCAAAGTAAAAATATGTATCTAACCATTATAAAAATAATAATTACATTTACTATAACCATAGTCTGAACAATATAGTTAATTAGATGAATTTATGCTCAAGTACTATGTTCAGAGAAAACAAGATAATATTATTATGAATACAAAGTATTTTTTTATAAAATGTAGAGGCTTATCCCCTCTATTACCATTTTTCTATAAATTCCTCATAAACTATTAATCTGTGCGGGAAGCGTGTAAGACAGTAAGGGAAATCAGAACATATTTGTGCTATTTAAACTCGTGTATATCACGACTGCCACTTCAAAATTTTTCTTGAAATTATTTATAAATAAAAAAATTTTGGCCAACTTGCCTATCATAAAAATTACTGTCACGATGCACAGAAAACATAAGGATGTATAAGAAAAATTGTAAAATAGTTTGTACAATAGCTATTTTTAAATAACTAATACTCTACAATATATTTTCTTGTCCAGTTCAAAGTGTTATTATAACTAACCATTTCATTGGTTAATTTATACATATTATTTAATTACTCATTGCAATATTTTTATAATAATATGTTAATTATAACTACATTGTAGTTATAACTTATTCTAGTCTAAAACGTAAGGGGTTTGAAATATGTTAACAAGTTTCTGAATACCAAATTCGAAATACGATTTATTAACCTAAAGTCTATTTAAGTTAATAATCTTTATTAACCTTTATATCATAGTTGCATGGTAAATTATTGGATGATGGAATAACTCAATGACACATTTATTTTGTGAATGAGTTGTGTACGCTAGTTAATACAGCATAATATGTACATGTTTCAAATATGTGAATAAACATTTAAATATTTTTAACACATTTATCTTACATTACAAGTTTTTACTTTGTCTGGTTCATAATGCCCATAAAATATAATCCAATTATTAGCATTTAACATGAATTATTATTATTATTATTAAACTTAGCTTCAGATTCCAACCTAAGGCTTATACTATATTTTCCATGTATTTTCTAAGAGACATTATTCTTTTTTAAATTATATATTATGTATACTATACTCATATTTATAAGTTAATAAAATGAGTTAATTTTAACACAAATAGTTGTTAGAATTAAAGTATGGGAATAATCGAATATGTATTTCATTAAGGGACTATATCGACGTTCAAAACTTTATTTATGTGACATTCCTGATTTTAAGATTGTTATGCACGTATTACATATTTATACCAACATGAACAATTAATACTGTAACAGGTTTTGATTACCTATTTAGTGAGTAGAATGGAAGAAATTACGAATTTACAAATTTGAAGCTTTCTCTAAATTTTACAAAAACTATATTTACAATAATATATTTTTAGGCAAGTTAATGCATAGCAAATACATCTTTGGAGTCTCCTTAGCTTTATGAATTCAATGGTTTGTTACGAGTTTTATACCTTTATAGATCTGAAAGAAAATTTTTGACAACAAAAAATTACGTAGATATACGTAATTTATAAAATATTTTCTTGTTTTTACTGTGAATAATCTTTTCTAAATTTTAAAATGTTTTTCCTGACATAGCTTGGACGGATGCTGGAAAAGAGAGAAGTAATTTTGCAAGAATCTTGATTAATTAGAAATAGGTATACAATAGGAATTTTATGAAATTGAAGATGTAAGCCTAAACAATTTCAGGTAGCTTTATTTACTTATATATTTAGTTCAAATATGTAATCACTTACTGAATACATGAATATTTTATCAAGCACTAAAAGAAAACCTGAATATACTCATTTGAGTGTCAATACCGTCGAATAACTTTACAATACATTAATATCTATTTAAATTACTTTGGTAGTATTTGAAGAATATTTTACTAAATTGCTTCAAAATAAATTGATAAAAATGTATAAATAAGTAAATCCTGTAGTTACTTTTATGTATAAATGTATATTTATAAATAAGTAAAAAGATTATTATGTTTATATATAATGTTAATATAATTACGTGATTAATGCACCATTGCTAAATTTCCTAAGATAACGTACGAAATCCGTCAATAGAATCTCCATCTACAAGGCCATTACCTCAACATTTTGATGCATCGCCATCCATCTAGCCTTGAGAATAGAGTACCATTGTTGTGGGGTCATATTTTTTGACCTGACTAATGGACCCTATTGTAATGGCTCACATTTGCCGGCCAACAACCGTCCTTTATTGTCCGGTGATGTATAGGACTAATTACGATCTCACTATTCTTAATAGGGGAATAAAAAACTTCTGGGGTTGGAATAAATTATGAGACGTTCAAAGGTACTTTTAATACCAAATAATACGATGCAGTGATCTATAATAATGATGAAGGGATAAGTACGATACAATGACCTATAAGATGTTTAAAAGATGGCTTTTCATATAAATTATTATATTTCTATAATTTACGTGACAGGAAGTTTATAATGGACAATTTAATCTCACTCTTGTAATTTATTTCAAGATGAACATTGTAGTAACGTTAATTTCTGACACTTATATATATATATATATTATAACGAATAAACATCATTTATATACATAGTGGTTATGACTATAAAAATCATGAAAGGGCCTCACTAATGTTTGAATATATTGCCATAACAAAAAACATTCCAGTTACATATATGACTTTGATTACAGATTATGACGAGTTTCTCGTTAAGACTTTTTTTTTAATTTAAGAGAAACCACTCAAAAATCATACGAACTACAATCTAATACAAATATTATAATTCTGGTAAAAATAAGTATTTTAAATATACTATGTAGGTTTCGTCTACTAACTAAATAACTAGGTAATATCTTAGTTGCTGTAGGTAACATATTCATAATAATATGTTAAATTAACAAATAGTTATTTTCGTAAGAAATAAACTTATATATAAGAAATAAATGCTATTTTATTACTGACTAGCTGATTGTCGGTAGCTGGGGTTATTTTTTCCCCTGTCTTGTTTGTAATACCAGGCTCACAGGTCTATGAACACAAGTTGGTGGGGTTCGGGCGATCCCTTGGCCCGAGTTTTCTCGGGCAGTCTGCTGCTTTCTTGACCCTGGCGGGGATATTGTTCATCCTTGAGAGAGGCTGTCTATCTTACCGGAGTGGACTGGGTGGGCATCTTCAAAGCCTTAGCGACAGGTGTAGAGGACCTTATCTTCACTGTAGCTCCGACTCCTACCGATGTCCGATGCCTGCTGGTAATCTCCTCTGTTCAACGGTGTTCTGCCAAAGTCGATGATGATTTATGATTATTTAATAAAATCAAACTACAATATTATTGTTATATATTTAATAAGGAATATGTGTTTACCAAAACTCAAACTATATTACTACAAACCTGGAATAGGAAGGTAGTTTTTATAATAAAAGAGGTTTTAAAAAAGTAATATTTTCTTACAGCAAATTGCTTTGTCCGAGAATGTGCTCTCTCTCAATTACCTTTTCAAAAGGTCTAATGAGCTATAAAGTCTCTGTAGGTTGTTACTTAAGTTAAGCCTATCTGCTGGATCATTTGTTCAATCCAGGTTATTTATTTTATTATTAAAATAATTGCCATGTTAAGTTAGTCGTTAAATACTATTAACATTGAGGTCTAAATAATTAGTTTAGCTACGTCATAATCTACTTTATTTTATACAGTTTAACTTAATAAATATTTAATTTTATTTTTGTTTTAACTTTGAGATTCCACAATACTCCTCATTATTCACGTAAAATAGTAAAAAAAGAATCCTTTTTGACTGTACTTAATAGTAAAATTGTACTTAATAAGTATATACAAGACAAGGATATTCTACTAGGAATACTTAAATTAAGTCATTTAATCAGATTACAACACAGGATAATATTGACCAGTTACAAAACACCCTCTTATCAATACAAAGTTGGTGCTATAATAATAACATGGGATTAAACATCTCCAAGCGTGCAGTCATCACTTTAAGTCGTACTCGAAACCAAATACACTCAGACTACACCTTGCATGGAATTCCTTTGAAAAGAGTGGAAACATTTAAGATCTTGGTTTTATAGTATTGTCCTCATTTTCTTGCCTTGAACATAAATCCCATACATGTAGTAAAGCCAACTCCTTGCTAGGATTCATATGAAGAACAACTAGAGACTTTCAGTCCACTTCTACTATCCTGACACTATACAAGACACTGTAAGACCTGTCCTGGAAAATGCCACCGTGGTCTGATCTCCTAATTACTCTAGCTATATTGACTTCATTAACAAAATGCAAACCAGAGTAATACGATTAGTTGGCATGCGATACTTAGAGGTCTCAATCAAGGAACTGATGCAAATATTCGGACTATCTTCATTGAAATCAAGGAGAACGGTGTCAGATCTAATTTTCCTCTACAAGCTGATCAATGGACAACTCGATTGCTTAGAACTTCTATCATTGATTGAATTACGTGTGCCAAGAGGAACAAGACTGTTTGATACTTTTGCAAAAAGAAGTCAATCTACCTAATACGCTTATTACAGCTGCATCCCGCGACTACTGAGAGAAGGCAAAATCAATACAAATCTTCAAAAAAGAAGTGTCTAAATTCATACTAAACCAAGCATAACATTTTTCTATAAATAATAATATTAACATGATCTATTTAATATTGCACTTTAATTTATGACATGAATTTTGTTATATTATTTATAAATCAATAATGTTTTAATTTAAGAACTAAATTAAAACTATAATTAGTTGTTAACTAATGTTGTAACCAATTTTGTTAATTTGTTTGTAAAAAATGGGAAACCATTGGTATGAATAAATAAAATGAAATAAAAAATACACGTTTTTGTACTTATTTAATAGTTAGATAACAACTCTTAATGTAAATTTTTTAAGTCGCTCTTAGTTTATTTTTAACCCAAAATAATTGAAAGCCAGAAGATGATTCAGAAAAATTGTTACATAAAATAATAAATAAATTAATTAAAGTTTAGATGTGATATTTTTATTTATTTATTTTCATTTCAAACTAATCTCGGCAGATAAAAGGGTGACAGCCCATTGCGTGGTCTTCATCAACTAATAAAGTAACGAGCATTAGCTGAAGGATTCAAACCATTCAGTTCGGTCCCAGCAGTCAAACACGTTATAATTTGAGCCACTAATTCAGGAACGACAATTTGTATGTTTAAATTAAAACCCAAGTAAACGTCACACATCATAACATTATTACAAGTACGACATTTTATTTTTATCACTTTTGGCAAACCTCGTTTACCTTCCTCCGACCAGAGTAATTTACAAAATAAACTATTTATTATTCCTAAGTGTATCCCTGTGGTGTGATGAATGTAATAGAGGTTTACCGAAATAAATAAGCAATATATTTGCAAAGTTTGTTCTTAGATTTTAATCATTTTGTGCTATATGGGATTCAAATATATTTTTTATATAAGCCAAAACGTAATATGCTAAACTAGAAACTCAAAAACTTAATAACCTTACAGGAAAATTATATTATATGTACTTAGTAAAAAATTAAATATTCTTATACTACTCCATATATAATAACCTCATTGTTTCTATGTAAAAACGTACTTTTCTAAGAATTAATTAGTCTATCCTAAGGCTTACCATTCATCAGAAATTACCCGGACAGTCCAGGATTTATTACTGTGTTTGGGGAACTGGTTAGGGATTGACTAAAGTCCGGGGTAGAGCCTAGGAGCGTAAATTTTAGTTTAGACTGCATATCGGTTGTTAGTATTAAATTAGTGGAAGGCTAAATTAACGCTGACGGCTTCCAACAACCGTTCGCTGCCACAACAATCAACAGATCTTTTATTTTCTCCACCACAAGGGGACGTAAGTAGCTAAATACATTATTGAAATATAGAATTAAAATATTCTTATAAATGTCCGTGATTTGTTTTTGTCTATTAGGATAAAAGTCTGAGATTGGAATTTGGAAATTATGGCAAGCCTATTTATCCTTCAATTTTTCAATAATTTAAGGTGAATGCGCTAAGTCTGACACAATAACTTAAAAGCTAGCTTAGGTATGTAGGGAACTGTATTTAAAATGCATATTTAACCCTAATAACATTTTAGTAAGTTAAGATTAGGTACCATCATATTAAAAGAAAATAATTTATGTTAAATATAGGCGCAACCTGAGAAATTGCGTGGCCCTGAGAAGGTACTAAGTGGAAAGACACTTTCCAATATAGTAAAGTAGTTTGACAGAAACAAGTAACTTTGTTATAATACACTTGCCAACTCACTCTTTCAGGCGTGTGACAATAAAGTTGCCACATTGTTTATATTTCGTCTCCGTTAATAATATAACTTGAAAGAACAATAACTCTAATGGCTATACAAGGACAACCATGGCATTACGATAAAGGTTTTGTCATGTTATGTTTTTATAGTTTCTATTATATATTACTATTACAAAACTGAAACCTGAATATGTATGCAGGACCCACAAATAGTTATATTAGAATTATATATTGCTGGACCATGTGTAAGTCCGTAAAGTAAGTCTCGTTTCGTATTTTATATCTTATTATTTTATATATTAGTGTTATTTAATGAGATAATTATATTTATAATAAATAATTGAAATTATTCATATGATGGTGATAAACGATGACTGGTAATAAAACATAGGTTGCGAGTGTTTATGGTTTAAATATATTTTTTTACACTTAGGAATATATTATAATGGAAAATAAAAAACTTTTTATATAATCTTTGTTTTTTTAACTACTGATTGCGTAAAATCTACGCTCAATTGATTATAATATTAGTAAGATAACTAATACTAAATTTGTTGTTATTATACTTAAAATAACATGTGCTTTGCGAAATAAGGAAGAACAACATTTGTTATTTAAGTGATTAGCTGAAAATAACGCTACTATATGTTAGAAAAAACTTAAATAGAATAATAAAATAGCAAATATCAGTTGCTAAAAATTTAAAGATTTTAATTGTAGATTTTAAAAAGTTATTTAACGAACTAAGAAACCTTCTTCAATAGCTAAAAGTTATATGCTAAAATGTATAGCAACTTATTATTTATATGTACTGGCATTGTATTATTTTGTATTTTCCCAAAGTCTGCAGTAGTATAGTACAATTTATAAAGACATTTGTTAATAATTAAGTTAAAAGTATAATTTGTAAAAAATAAACTTCACAATTATTCCAATAGTTTGATTTTTATCAACGAGTCTTTCGATCCTAAAAGAAAAGTCATTTGCTAATTAATAATACTTCCAGTAAGAACAGATTTCAAAATTAAATAAGCTAATAATATTTTACTATGTTTACTTACACTTGTTGATATTTAATTAACAACAATGATAAAATTATGTCATGAACATCATTATCGTAAATCAAATTAGTTATACATGATTTTTCAAAAGTTATGTTTTATGAATTTTATAGAATATCTGGTATTTTATGTAAAATGTCTAATTTTTCGTGCAAGACAATTTAATAATAATTCAAAAATTATTACATATCAAATGTTGTATATTAAAGCAATATATTGTAACTACTTTCGAAACAGCTATTACTTGAGCCTATTTTACAAAACACGACTCTCAGTTACAATGTCAATAGATAGATGTTACAATGTCAATGGGTTCCAATGTAAAAGGCTGGTAAACAACGTAGAACATTATTATAAACGTAAAATATAATGCTGAGCGTATACTTAAATTATACAAAACAGTTTTGTATTGTAAGTAATGTTTTTTGTTGAAAGAAATTTTTTAATTCCTAACTAATTGCAATATTGTATTTGTTATTTTACAAGCAATTCAGGCAGTTTTTCTACACAGATTCCTGATTTATTATGTTAGTGCATAGTAAAACAACTAAAATTGCTAATTATACATTCCAATAACGTATATACATGCAAGAATATTTCAATATACATGTGGTACATTAAGGAGTTGTGTACGTAATGGCCTGTCATCTGTTGTGACGCTGCTCCAACCATCCATCAACTGATTGGTTATACTGTTTGCATAATGCACTCCAATATAAAATACCATTTTATACGATGAACTATATTTTAAGTTGCTCGATGATATTTAAAAACCTATAAAACATCTTTTTCCCCATTTTTAATATTTCAAATTACTATTATAAAATTTATGAAATAAAATAAATATAAAAAGTGTAAAAATATTTAACTAAATGGACTTATAAAAATTAAAAATCGAGAATACATAAATCAATGCTTCCTTGTAGAACCTTGTAAGTTTGTTATGACTCAAATGTTATATAAACAGTAACTTTTAATACACTTCTGGTTTTTACTGTAAAAATATTAAATAAATTCAGTTCAAATATTGGTAGTATTTTGTTTCAATTGTAAAAGGAAAACTTTTGTCCAATCAACACCTTGGTCTAATTTCTTTAATTTTACTATAATACCAGATGTGGATTATATTAGTAATGGTTTCTACGCCGTCTATTTATCAATAATTAATAAAAACAATAAAATCTAGCGTGTCACGCCTGTCCGTATAAAACTTTGCTAGCTCAGGGAGAATGGGGGTTCTTCTAAGAGACAGGCCAAGTATAAGGGAAAAGATTTGAGTAGTTATCAATCAAATAAATGTTTCCAAGTTCATCAATAGTAGCCAGGGATTAGGGCGCCACCTTGTTGACCTAAGAATGGCAGGACTCCAACAAGGAAACTTTCCTGCAGGTGTAATATGTACTTATAACTTTGTAAAAGTTCCATCCTAGCACTATACCATGAACTGTGTAAATAAATATTTCTCCCTGTGGTTAGCCAGGAGTTTAAAACAAAAGAAAACTGTTAAACTAAACACAACTACCTAAAAAAAAAAAAAACAAAAAAATACTTATCCTCGTCACAAAACTTAAAAAAACACAACATGTTAGTGTGAACTGAAAAACTGAATTGTTTTATTCCCAAAACATAACTTTTTTTTTTAACAGAAAACAAATGTTAGAAACATACATATGAATAAATTAAGTTAAATAAATAACAGCTGATCATCTGTTTACAAATCGATCGTTCACACATAATAACTTTTTACCTTAAAGTCTTGACTGTAATATAATTTTATGTGTATTATAAAATTGAAATGTCACAAGCGTTATTATATTGAATTTAGTTTAAAAGTTAATTAAAAATTAACAAAAAACAAAAAACTACTCAAATTAGTAATTAACTTTTCCATAATTTCATACCAATGAATGTGACATAAAATTATGTATATATTGTAATTAAATACATATTTTGTAAGATAAATAAATGTATTTCACCAAATATTTAGGAGATAAGAGAATAACAAAAGAGAATAAAATAAATATGATATGAAATTAGCTTTGACAATAAAATGTAACAGTTAAGGTTAAGATATTATTTGTTGTCATTTCTATAAATCGTACTTTCCAATACAATGGATATTTAAAGATTATTATTAAAGGTAAGTCTCCGTATACTTTGAAATTATTAGCTAGAAAGTAAATTACAGCACCTATAATTATAAAAACAAAATTTAACTGACCGACTGATCACAGTATTTTAAAAAACTATATTTCTTTAGAAACTTGGTATAGATAATCTTTACACTCCATATTTACACGGGGTAATCTAGTTACGGGGTTGGTACAAGAAGTGTATTAGCACGTGTATTTTTATCACGCTAAACATCAAAATGTAAGTGACAAGCAGGAAAGGCCGTCAACGACTTATAAATAGCTTAGGTATCCATCTAATTCACTGCATTTTTTTATAGATATTGAATTGACTAAAATATATTGGTAAGCGTTTTTTTAAATCCTATCTTTGATTTAAGGGTATCAAATTAGGACTTGGAATGTGTGGTGCCATTTGATGTTTTTTTTTTTTTAATTAGTTTTATTTTAAAACATAATTAAATATTGTAAAGGTTACTTTAATCAGTTTTTAATTACGATAAATGAAAAAGACCAAAAAGTATGACATATATTTTCTAAATTACTGTAAAAAAATATAACGTTTCATTAAATTATTTCAAATTTAGTAAAGTTAAAAGGTTAAAGACCAATAATAATAACTAATTAAGTTATTAAACATATAATGACTTAAATATATTATAAGTTATTAAACATGTTGTATTAATCATACAGCTTACCTTTTTAATTAACTTTTTGAGGTATGTTATTAACTTTTAAATTTAAGTATATATTCTTAAATAATAACAATACCATAACTCCAGCCGTGTTTTTACTGTAAATATACTCAAGATCAAAATGAAAAAGAAAAAATAGTAAAATAAAATAAAGTAAAAATACTTCAAACCCAAAAAAGTAAAAATTAAAATCTCCTGGGACTGGTTTTTACGAGTACCTAGAATTAAACAAGTTAAAACTTAAACAACATTAGAGTCCAGCCCAGCTGTGTAGCTTTCCAATTAAAAGACTAATCCTCTTAGGCGTTTCCACATTCTTAAAATTCTTTCAAAATTTTTAATACAATATGGTTAATAGTAAACTTAACAATGTTGCGATCAAATATACTTTAAGATTAATTGTTGCTTTAGTAGAAAAAGGAAATAAATGACGTGTGAATATATAAAAAAACTGAAAATATATTGTTATAAATACTGAATGATATTTGTATGAATAAATATTACTTTTGATTGGTTTAGTAATTTATTGAATCATAATACCTATATTATTGTTATAAATAGGATAAATATAAAATAAATAAATATATGTAAAATATAAAATGTTTAAAAGTCGTAAGTATAAATTAAAATTAATTACAAAGTATACTATCGTATATGAAACAGAACAATATTTGTTACCAAATCACTTAAGATTTCTTTTCGTCGTTATTGTTTATTTAAAAAAATATTTAACAAACTAAAAAATAACAAGATGATCTCTTCAATAACTTTAAGCAATAAAACCACAGTAAAGCTAAAAATATATACAAATTTATACACTAAAATTACAAAAAACATTGTTGCTGAAAGACACAAGGCTAACAAGGAAAGTTGATGAAATAATGAGCAAGTAACAAAGGGTAAATGGCAAACTTTATAAAAACAGAACAATATACCTACTCTTCGCAACCATTTCAATACTGAAACACCGTTGTGTGTTTTTGTAAATGACTTTTATAAGTCAATATGTTAAGGTTACTATAATATTGGTTGTCAATGAAGTGATAGCTATTTAATGGCAATGGAACTTAAATTGACAAATCATGAGAGAAAACCAAGAGGGATATAAAATAAATATACTATTAAAACGATGTAAAAAGACATGTGCAAAACTTTCACAATATTTATCATATTCCATATGAAACAATTCCTGTTTTTATTCTGTAAAAATTTAAATACATTTTTTTATTCTTAAAATATAATACCAGACTTGTTTTAAAAACTTTTAAAGAAAAATCATCAGGTCATCAGTCATAACTATTACATGCATTGACGATCAAACACTTGTAAAGCAATTTGATGGTGTCTATTAATTGTACTTTTTATTTATTTGGTAAATATAATATCAATAAATAAATGTGTCATCGGGATCCATAGTATCAATGGAATACATTTGGTAAGCTAAAGCTTTTGTAGTATTCTTACTGTTCTTTGTTAATAAAATCATAACATGTAATTTATTCAAAACAGTACATGTATAATAGTGGAAAGATATATGAACGAAAAATATGATAATGGCGTGTTGGTAAAGAATATGATTTGAATTTTATACAAATTTTATTTCAAAAATATATAACACCAAAACCAATAATAAAAGAAAATATAACATAGATAAAAATAAAGTTTGTTTCGTAAGAAATAATCTTAATTATGTTAATCGAAGAAATATTGATATAAAATAGAAACATGGTTGAATGCTAAATAAATATGTATGATATCACAACGAGAAAGTTATTTTAGTTATTGTTAAAAAGGCTTTAGTTTTCCACATATTAGTTTATTAGAATTCAGGCTATAAAATGACACCTATACAATTAATGTAAACCCAGATATAATGCATAACAAAATAATTTATTTGTATATTGTTACTATTTCATGGAAGGAACATTATTGAATATTATAAATATAGTATTTAGGTTATATTAATAACTTTTTTTATAATATATACAAATATATGTTTAACTGCGAAATTTATTTATAAAATATCAGCATGTGTCAAAGTAATCGCCAACTAAACCTATCATGACCAACCATAGATAGAATTAAATCTTAACCGACCATGAATATTTTTAGGTGATGCATTATTAAAATAGCCCGAATATACATTGAAATTATTCTTTCTTGTTTAATTGTTCTTTAAACATTAATATGTAAGGTTAATATGTACATATGATCATTCATACTTCACATATTTTTGTACTTAAGTTTATGGTCTGAATCTAAAATTATCAACTATTCACAAAGTCGTTACCTCAAGAGTTTGATGCATTGTCGTTCATCCACCCAAATAAAGACCAGCCATTGTTGTGGGTTGTATTATAGACCTTCTTTAGTGGACCCCATGATGGGTGGGCACATGTCATGGCATGCAAAGTTTATTCTTTTGATGCTATTTTGTAGTAAATTATGACAAATTAAGGAACTCTTCTCTATATTTAACTGATAAGTCAAGAAACAGTAAAATTTCTTCAGTTTATTTAGCACTAACCTAATCAAAAATATTGTAACTATATATTTGCAAAAGCTGTCAAGGTATATATGTTCTTATTCTATTAAATAGTGAACTATTTTTTGTAACTTTTTTATATAAAAATCATATATATTTGAAAAGTTATTTTAATATTTGATGTCCTAATTTCCTTTTTACATTTATGAATAAAAAATTTAATTTTAATTGTATAAAATATTTTATTTGACAAGTTTTATTACATTTATTAAAATAATACAGTATTTCAATGATTATAAAAAACTGATTAAAATATATTTATGAAATGTCTTTGTAATATTTTACTCTATAGTATGCAGAAATTAAAAATTATGAAATTTTATACATATAGCAAAACTGTTAAAGGATATAATGTTTTTTCTTGTGTTTACTAAATAATTATATATTTTAATAATATTAATTTATATTTTTAATTATGCTTTCAAGAATGGCTGGACATATTAAATTAGAAATGCTGATTTTTTTTTTTTAAATCGTAGTATTTTGCAATATGTATTTTAGCATGACACAATTGATAAAATTCCATTGTTACCGAATTAAAGGTTATATTGTAGTAAATATGATATTATTTCCAGTTATTATTTAGGATATTCAATATTTAATAAAATATAACTTAGTTAAAACGATTCGCTTAACCAAATCTACAATTATATTTTTTATACAGTGTAACTAATCCATAATTAAAATTAAAAGATATAGTTAAAATAATGTAATTCCGTATATAGTTGGTGTAAGCTATCATGTAACTATATATTTACTATTAAAAGACTATTTGTCTAATTCTTGATGGTCTTTTATAAATTAAGTAACTCCTGGTATAAATAAGAAGACTTGCATTTTCAATATTTTCCGTCTCAAAAAGCAGTTTTTAGACTATATATATATATAATTGTAAAGTATATCAATTTAAGTATTAAATTAAAAACAGGCATTAACTGAGTACTATAAAAATTTTTAGCATATTATGGAAAATTATGATGTCAAAATCATCAAATATTTTAAGAATAAAATAAAAATCCCGAACTGTGTACTGAAATATTTATCAAATAATTTTCTATTTTTCCTTGTTAATATTTGTACAATTTTATAATGTTTCAATATGATATGTGGACATATTTAATGACATAGTTTATATTCAAATAGTAAATTATTGTTATAGGTGATAAATAAGTGTTTCATACAACGTAAGAAAATTAATTAATATATGCAATACATAACTGTCATAATCAAGATTAAGTCAACTGATCCAATTACTTTTTAAATCAGTACTTCTTGATGCTTGATAAGAAGCTTTTTGATTTATGAGAAAATTAAAATTTTAACGTATTTAGATAACGCAATTATGAAATTAAAATTAAAGCGTTTTGGATTTAAATACCATTATCCTATTCTTAGGTTACTTTAATTTGAACTAGTAACCGTAACCTTGTTTTGACTTTAGTTTTAATTTAAATAATAATGTTTCTGTAAAAAAGTTAGAACTATACAAAACTAATCAGTATAAGAGATATCATCCTTTGTAAAACACAGAAGTAGCTCTTACCATTATGTCTACTGAGGTATTTAGGATGGCCAAAGTGCGACGCTGAGGCAGATTAGTTCAGAACCCTAATTGACCGTATCATGCTAACACCCCGTGGGAGCTGTTCTACTTCACCCTCCGTTTCCCATTTAAATATACATTACAATATTTGGTTGCTTCATTAGTAATATAAGATTTTTTAAAATTATAAATTAAATACACAGAAACATAGTTTTTACATAGTTTACCATCAAAATTCAGATAAAAAATACTAAATATGGATTATTGTAGTTTATTCCATACAGATCTAGATTACCCTGCTTCTTATTAATTCCTTCCTCCACAGTAAATAAATAAATAAGTAAAATAATAAAAAACGTTGTAAGTACTGTATAAATACTGTAGCAGTCTATACTTATTCCTACTACTCACTACTTTTCGGAGCCAATATTTCACTGCTCTGCAATATATAACTGTAGAATAATCTACTACCCTAAAAATATAAATAGTAATAGAATATAAAAATGTTTACAGTCAAATTAAAATAATCATGATACAAAATATTACATTGTACCTTAACTGAAATTGTAAATAACTTGTTAATTTAAAAATGAAAAAACAACAATCGATTGCAATAATGTCAAAAATATGATTATTTCAATTTCAAGATAATAGTTTATAAATAGCTCAAGCGTATTCCTTCGAAAGTTTTTTGCACAAAGGAAAATAAGACATGGAATATTTAAAATGCCTTAAAACACAATAGCTGCGTAATGATGTACCCTAGGTGCTAAAAATAAAAAAAAACCTTTTACTATACACTTTCTAGATGCTTCAATTTAGTTATAAATTTTTACTTACATTTGATCGATGTTTTGTTAAATGAATTTATGAAGCCATTTTTATTTAAAACAGCTGTTAACGACGCACCGTTGCGTCATTCGCATTGGCGAACATGAACTTTTGGCTAAATTTTATAAAATGAGTTATTTTTACTTATAGTGTATAGATTAGTAAAAATTATACAAAACTATATTTAACAAATATTATATATAATAAATAATACGAAAATAATATATAACAAATACCATAACATATACACAAACAATATAATTGGGGGGTTGGTAGGCCTGGGCCTGCTTGTTGACATTGTGGCTATTACGCTCCGTGGTTTTCATAAGTTTTGATAAGTTTTATTGATTTGACGACCTATAGATCTGATATACTAGCTTCATTGTTACTGAGTTATTGTTTAATGTCGTGATCAAGTCATACAAAGCTCGTGCTGTAAGTATTTGATGTGCTCTGACTAACTAACCTAATTATCGAGGTTAGCCCTACAGGACAGGACGAGGCCACGCTGTTGTAGCTACTGAGCGACGTATCGCATAAACCACCTGAACTCTCCCGCACTTCTTGTCGCCGTAGATGATATGGATGAGTCACCGCCTCGTAAGATAACCCTCTAGAAGGACCGAGTTCAAATCTCAGTACCGGCACCAACTTTTTGTTTCTTCTTTTTGGTGATCGTTAATTTACTGATATTGAGTTAAATTTTATTATTATCCGTACAATATTTACTTGAACTGTTTTATCTGTCAATTTAAATATAAAATATATTAAATACTATTACAAGAATTGTTTTGTTGTTAATTTTATTGTTGATTTAAATTTCAAACATGAAAATAAATAGAATAAAAACTGCAAAGGGCAAAGATGGCATAGAAATAAATAATTTTAGATACAGAAAGGATAAGACACTAGCGACTGGGGAGTTAAGCTGGAGATGTACAAACAAGAACTGTTCTGCTTCCCTTAGAACAAATATTTCTATTACATCGATTAAGAAGAATTCCACAGCGCATAACCATGAACCTCCAGCCAATTTAACATCGAGCACATTATCATCTCCTTCCACAGCTTCACAATCGACTCCAACTCCAACATCGTTAACTCTGAAAACTCCTTCTCACTCAACTATAGATTCATTTTTTAACTCAACATCCTCCTTAGATAGCCAAACGCCTTCTTTAACGGAACTTCTATCTCCATATACCACTATAACTCCAATATCAACAACCTTTTCACAACCTGACTAGGAAAACCAACATTTGAGACAGAGGGTAGCTGAACTGATATACACTAAAGAAGCCCTTACTGAAAGATTAATAATGTTAGAGAAACGGCTAATTGAATTGGATGAAAATAAAACGTCTCAAATGACTTTTACCACAACAACTTCACAGACTGATCCCAATATTACTTTACACTCGGTGAATGGAATAAATGTCCTGAAATCAGATATGGCCGTACAAACTGAAACCCGTAAAGATATGGCCGTAAAAACTGAAACCCGTAAAGATATGGCCGTACAAACTGAAAACCGTAAAGAAGATTTTGTAAATATTAAATGTAATAATAAAACCTTCATTACTGGGATCTCAGATAAAATACATGTTCTAAACGCTGACATGGGAGACATGATAGATGGATTGAGGAATAATGACTCCATCGCCTTCGCTCATACCATCTCGGGTGACTTTCGCCATAAGAGGCACATGACAGCCGGCGTCGCTGTTACTTTCCAGGTCAAAATTGGTAAACCTCAAATAGAAGATTGCTTGACGAAACATCTAGCTTTCCAATTAGTACCAGAAGGGGCAGCTATCTACAGTTTAGTTACCAAGTCAGATTACTTTGGAAAACCAACTGAGAGCGACTATAATTTGGCGTTTAAAGATCTCATAAAGGACTTCCAAAAAAGAAAATTAAAGACTCTCGTATGCTCCCCCATGGGGTGTATGCGAGATCTTATTTATTTGAACCATTTTACAAAAAACATTGTTGAGTTTCAACGGGCGACCGGAGCTTCTGTCCTTGTGATAACTTGCGAGCAGAGAGCTAAACGAAAACTTTACCATGGCCTTCCTCACGCATAATTCGTGAAGAGGCTACGTCATGAGATCCGGATAGCTCAATGACCAAAACAACCACAAAATGCAAATGATAGGAGGCGAGTGGATACATCTAAAACGCAAACAGAATGGTTTAAACTCCATGACGATCATATTAAAATATATTTAGATCGCCTTTCAGTCCCAGAAGATGTGATTTTGCTGGACCCCACAGTTAGCCACCTTTTAAAAAACAGTGGCAGCCCAGCAGACGTGTTACAGCTGAGGAGGGAACTTGACATTGGCTCTCATAAGAATGTCCTGGCTGTTGTAAATGACCGAGCGGACGACAACCAGGAAGGAGGAGGTCACTGGTCACTGCTGGTTTACACTCGGGAGACGAACACCTACTTCCACCTTGACAGCCTAGCACCTCTAAACAGCAAGCCGGCTACGCGGATGGCGGCCCAACTCAGTGGGGACCCTAGTGTTAGTGTGGTGCAGATGCCGTGTTGCCGCCAGGAGAAGAGTGTTGAGTGTGGAGCCTACGTACTGCACTTCATTGACTTGATTCTTTCAATGATTGGAAATAATGTCCCTATTCAAAATGATCCCTGCTACCTTCAGAAAATTCCTGTGAATGAAATTTACGAATCTCTCAAAGAAAGTCAAGTGACACAAAAACAAAATCAAACTTTCAAAAAACAAGTACTTTTATTATCAGACAGTCACGGCCACAGTCTAAGCGGTTCGCTGCATGAGAGGCTCGGTGACGAGTACCAGGTGTCAGGTCTCGTTAAACCGAATGCTACCTTGGAGATTGTAGTGAGCGGCTTGGACGGCAACAATTCTAAGTTAGGTAGCAGCGACCATCTAATTATTTTAGGAGGTACAAATAATGTAGATCTGTCAAATTATTTTAATGTTACACAAGTTGTAAAAGATATTGCTTGTAAAACTAAAAACACAAATGTAATTTTATGTACCATCCCTTTAAGAAATGATAGACCAGACTTAAATAGCAAAATTAGGAAAATTAATATTGACCTAATCATAGAGGCTTTAAAATACGAACATGTTCAAGTTATTTCCCTTTCAAACATGCCTCGAAAAGCTTTCACAACATTTGGGCTTCACCTAAGCAAATTAGGTAAACGAAAACTCTGTAACATGATAGCCGAAAAAATAAACAGTTTAACTTTAAACTAGACAGTAATGACAATGAAGAGTTTTCTGCTATTTTAAGAGAACATTATGACGAAAACTTAAAACATAAATTGGTAATGAAGGTAGGACTAAATGAATTTAAAATTTTGAAAATTATTCATCTTAATGTACAGTATGTTAGAAACAAAATAGATTCCTTAAGTATTTTTTTGAAAACTGAGCAACCAGATATCGTCATTTTGAGCGAACATGGCCTAAAAAAAGAGGAATTACATTGTATTAATTTTCTTGAATATTATGTTAATTGTGATTTTTGTAGATGTAACCATAAATGTAGTGGGGGCATAGTAATCTTAACAAAACGTAGTTTAATTGTAAATATTGTAAATATGAGTTCATTTTGTAAAGAAACTGTTTTTGAATCAGCAGCAGTCGAATTTAATTTTAGTAATGGACAAAAAGTAATGTTATGTGGAATATATCGTCCACCTTGTTATTTAAATGTAAATCATTTTTTTGACATTTTTTATGCAATGCTCTCAAACTATTATTTGAATAAAAAAAGGTTTTGTATCATAGTTGGTGATTTAAATTTTGATTGGTTTAAAAAAAATAATGAAACCTTGAGATTGAGAGATGTAATGCATGAATTCAACTTGAAACAATTTGTAGATTCACCGACTAGAGTGACAAGCACCTCTTCAACGTTGATAGATCACGTAATTTCTAACATTGATAGTGAATTATTACAAGTGCAAGTAATAGGCACCGGCTTGTCTGATCACTTTGCACAAGTCATTAATCTAACAATACAAAATTCACCCGCTCCAAAACCCACGCCCCGGCACAACAATCAACTGACTCATAACACATGCCTGGAAAACTTAAACAGTTTAAGTTTAGTGTTGAAAAATGAAAATTGGGACTCTATGCAAAAGAGCCCGGATGCTCAAGGGAAATGTCGTACATTTTTAAACATCTTAAAATACAATCTTTCATTAGCGTGTCCATTGCAACAGAAAAGTAAGGTCAATAATAAGCCAAATAAGCCTTGGTTAACTCAAGGTATATTTATATCATCTAGGAAGCTCAAATAGCTTGACTTCAAAAGGAAGACTAATAGTAGTACAGTTTTCTTAAATTATTATAAAAACTACAGAAATATCTATCGTAAAGTTATCAGGTTGGCTAAGTCAACTTATTTATGTAAGAAACTTACCACAGCTAATAATCTAACAAGGGAAGCTTGGAGGTCAATAGATATGGAAAGACTGAGGAAACAGGTTCCTTTACCAGCCAAAATACCCAGCCCAAACGAGTTTAACCTTTATTTTGCGAACATCGGTAAACAAAACTATTCAAAGATAACAGAGCCCGTTATGCAGTCAAGGTCTTATAAAACTTACTCTAGTTCATTTGTTTTTCGTCCCACAGATCCTTCTGAGGTTCACAATATAATATTAAGCTTAAGAAACTCTAAGTCTGCTGGATACGACGGCATAACACACAGAGTTATTCGCCATTGTGCACCATATGTCAACAACGCCCTTGCAGAGGTGATTAATACGTCATTCTCAGAGGGTGTATTTCCACAAGACCTCAAACAAACAATAATAAGGCCGATATATAAGGAAGGTGACTCGAGTAAGCCTGAAAACTGGCGTCCGATTGCTAATGTTTCGACCATATCTAAAATATTTGAGTATGTATTTGTTCATAGGCTATTAAACTTTTTAACAGAACAAAATATGTTATGTAAGGAACAGTATGGGTTCACGAAGGGTAAAAACACAACTGATACAATGGTCGATTTCGTCACGAAAATAATTACAGCACTGGATAAAAAATCCAAAGCCATAGGCTTATTTTTAGATCTACAGAAGGCATTTGCCTCTTTAAACCACAATATACTTTTTGAAAAACTCTACAACCTTGGAATCCGTGGTTTGCCTCTAGAATGGATTAAATATTATCTTACTAAAAGATGTCATAAGGTCAATATAAATAACATGCAGTCCAATAATCTCAATGTAACATTCGGAATCCCTCAAGGTTCTGTTTTAGGCCCGATTCTTTTCATTCTTTATTTGAATGATTTGACTGAAATGTTCCCAAATCTACTTGCTACTTTTTACGCCGATGATATATACCTTGTTTTTATGAACAAAATTTTAAGTAGTTTGGAAATAGAAAGTTATTTGCAGCTCTCCGAGCTGTACCAATACCTAAATAGTAATAATCTCCATGTAAATGCTTCAAGACGAAATTCTTGTTTTTTTCACAAAATATTCATGACGAATTAGATCCCTGTATTTTCATGAGTGATAATGAACTGTCTTTAAGTGATGAGTGTAAATATTTGGGATTGATTTTCGATAGATTTTTTCTTGGTCTTCGTATATTGATCTACTTTGTTCTAAATTGTCCAGTCAACTATTTTTGTTAGGTAGACTCGCCAATTACAAAAATAATTTCCTGATGAGATTGATATATACTTCTCTTATAGAGTCTAGCCTAAGATATGGTGTAGTGCTATGGGGCTCAACTTCTCAGAAAAATTTCTTGAGAGTCTTCCGACTTCAAAAAAGAGCCATCCGAATCATGGCGGGAGTAAATAGACGGTCTTCCTGTAGAGAATTATTTAAATCTTTTAACATCTTAACCCTACCATCAATATACATATTTGAAGTTATAATATTTTATAGTTTTAAGTCGGATACTGTTCTAACGGGCTCTGACATACACTCTCACAACACTCGCCACAGGAACTCACACAGACAGACTTCTCACAGACTTCAGCTCGCTGCTAAATTGCCACAAAATTTAGGCCCGAAAGTATTTAATAGAATCCCGAGCCAAATTAGGAACGAAACGGACCCTAAAAACTTTAAGACATTGCTTAAGAGTTATTTGATAGAGGCTGCTTGTTACTCAGTCGATGAGTTACTTAAGCCAATGCTGTCAATTTAAAATCTGAAATATATATTTATATGTGATACGTTAAGTTAAATTCCATGACGCTTGTAATACAATGTATATTGTCTTTTACAATAAAGAATTTTGATTTTATTTGATTAATATATAAATACAAACACACACTATACAAAAACTATTAACGAATAACAAAAAACCAACTACTATGCAATAGTTAGGAACAATATCAGACCACACGAACAAGAAATGAATTGCCTGCAATGATTGCAGGATGAATAATGACTTTTTTTGTAATACGTTGCAAGTTGACGCTCCGGTGCGTCACGCGCTCCTCAGTAGACTACGCCTGATGCACCCGTGCGTCACGCGCTCCTCAGTAGACTAGGCCTGATGCACCGGTACGTCATGCGCTCCTCAGTAGACTAAGCCTGATGCACCGGTGTGTCACGCGCTCCTCAGTTGACTGCGCCTGATGCACATGTGCTTCACGCGCTCCTCAGTAGACTGCGCCTGATGCACCCATGCGTCATGCGCTCCTCAGTTGACTACGCCTGATGCACCGGTGCATCACGAACTCCTCAGTTCACTGCGCCTGATGCATATGTGCTTTGCGCGCTCCTCAGTAGACTGCGCCTGATGCACCCATGCGTCACGTGCTCCTCAGTTGACTGCGCCTGATGCACATGTGCTTCACGCGCTCCTCAGTAGACTGCGCCTGATGCACCCGTGCATCACGCGCTCCTCAGTTGACTACGCCTGATGCACCGGTGCATCACGAACTCCTCAGTTCACTGCACCTGATGCACATGTGCTTCACGCGCTCCTCAGTAGACTGCGCCTGATGCACCCATGCGTCACGTGCTCCTCAGTTGACTGCGCCTGATGCACATGTGCTTCACGCGCCTCCTCAGTAGACTGCGCCTGATGCACCCGTGCATCACGCGCTCCTCAGTTGACTACGCCTGATGCACCGGTGCATCATGAACTCCTCAGTTCACTGCGCCTGATGCACATGTGCTTCACGCGCTCCTCAGTAGACTGCGCCTGATGCACCCATGCATCACGCGCTCCTCAGTTGAATACGCCTGATGCACCGGTGCATCACGAACTCCTCAGTTCACTGCGCTTGATGCATATGTGCTTCGCGCGCTCCTCAGTAGACTGCGCCTGATGCACCCATGCGTCACGTGCTCCTCAGTTGACTCCGCTTGATGCACATGTGCTTCACGCGCTCCTCAGTAGACTGCGCCTGATGCACCCGTGCATCACGCGCTCCTCAGTTGACTACGCCTGATGCACCGGTGCATCACGAACTCCTCAGTTCACTGCGCCTGATGCACATGTGCTTCGCGCGCTCCTTAGTAGACTGCGCCTGATGCACCCATGCGTCACGTGCTCCTCAGTTGACTGCGCCTGATGCACATGTGCTTCACGCGCTCCTCAGTAGACTGCGCCTGATGCACCCGTGCATCACGCGCTCCTCAGTTGACTACGCCTGATGCACCGGTGCATCACGAACTCCTCAGTTCACTGCGCCTGATGCACATGTGCTTCACGCGCTCCTCAGTAGACTGCACCTGATGCACCCGTGCATCACGCGCTCCTCAGTTGACTACGCCTGATGCACCGGTGCATCACGAACTCCTCAGTTCACTGCGCCTGATGCATATGTGCTTCGCGCGCTCCTCAGTAGACTGCGCCTGATGCACCCATGCGTCACGTGCTCCTCAGTTGACTGCGCCTGATGCACATGTGCTTCACGCGCTCCTCAGTAGACTGCGCCTGATGCACCCGTGCATCACGCGCTCCTCAGTTGACTACGCCTGATGCACCGGTGCATCACGAACTCCTCAGTTCACTGCGCCTGATGCACATGTGCTTCACGCGCTCCTCAGTAGACTACACCTGATGCACCGAAGCATCACGCGCTCATCAGTAGACTACGCCTGATGTACCAGCCCGTCCGCCACAACGAATGTGTTAAGATAGTAATATGATTTATATAATAATGTTAAACTAAGAAAGGTTATAATACCTAAACATTTCTTAGTTGAAATAAATAAATGTATAGTTCCACTTATTACATTTATATTTATTTTATTGGTAAAAAATAATGAAGTAAGCCTTCCTGCTACGAAGAATTAAATATATATAAAGTTTAACATAAAAAGGTGATATATCACTAGAAAAACAAAGATGTTTTTTCCTTTTATGTTATGTCAGAGGTTTATCAAATGTCCTTGACAACTAAATTAATCCATTGAAACATTCTTTTCATAATTCATTGATTTTAATTTGGAAATTCTTCCAGTGAGATACCACTTTAAATACTAACACTACAAATTTAATTATCTACTATTAATTAAATCTAGAGGCAAATCTTTAATATTCTTGTACTATAATGAAATTATTTATAGTCATATTTATCAGAATAGTGCAATATGAATATATGTACAGCATATAGTATATATGTACCAGAATTACGAGGATATGAAATGAAATAATGAATTATTTCCTTACTTAATCATACAAATGTTTACACATTACATTTACATGGACATATTGGACATATACATTTACATTACATATACATTTACATTATACATAAACATTTGGAATGTTACACATTCCAAAAATGTTAACACAATATGGAAATAATTCACTGGCTAAAACAAGAAAATAAATTGACTTTGTCTAACCTTACTAATAAAATACACATACTTCTTTTCATACACTATACAGCACAACCATTTTAAATACATAAAAATTAAAAATAATTAATACTGCATCATTTAAGAGCAGGTATATAAATATTGACAAACAAATAGTAATTAAGTAAACAATAATTATTATTAATATTTTTTAGCACGTTCTTCTATCTTTTTATCACATACTTCTATATGTTATAAGTTGGGTTGTTTTTTTAGTAATATTATATTTTATTTCCTTGGATCTCTGATGTAAATTATATGAATTATAATTATATTTAATATAACATTTTATTCTAAATATTTTCTCTCTGTAGTATATTTTGTTATTAGAGTAAATAGAAGTTACATAGAACAAATAATACTTTATTAAACTCGTGTATTGTGAGAAGGGTTTCTACAAAGATATACAGGTGACAGCGATATTTCATTTACAGTTGAGGGCTGTATCACACAAAGAACCTGTTCCAAGGCTTCAAGTTATTAATGACGTCTGGGAAAGGCAGAAGAAAACAGGCGCTGAGTCGAGGATAATTATAGAATGGTGTTTTGAACAGTTCATCCATCAAGAGATAGGAGCGCAATAATTTAATTATAAATTTACGTAATATTTTATACGTAAATTAGCTGCATAATGTGTGCATAATGACCATAATGTGTGGTCTTTACATTAATTCAATGACCACACACAAATTACTTTAAGATTATTTAAAAATAATCACACTAGATTTGGTTTTAGTTAGTATATATATATTTGAATATTTCCATAAAGATAATTTTGTTTGTAAGAAAGTAATGTAAAATGGTTAATGTATTATCGAGATATAGACCATAATATTATTGTTTTTGTTTGGGCTATTATATTATTATTTTACGATAAATCTTTGTGAGTTTTTACTATGTAGTCTACTACTAAATTTATTTTTAAAAAAATATACTAAATATGAATTACTAAAGTTTATTCCATGTAGAGCTAAACTATCCGGCCTCTTAATAGTTCTTAACCTCTCCTCTAAAACAAAACAATAATAATAATAAATAAATAAAACGCTCTATTTAAATTACTGTATATCAAGTAGGCTATACTTAGTCCAACTACTTACTTCTTTATGTAGCACAATATTTCACTGGTTTGCATAGTACAACTATGGGATTGTATACTACCAAAAATGTTATACGTATTGTTCCGTACTTAGTATAAGTTATTGTACATATAGTTAGTTGTAATTCATAATTAAGTAATTTAAAAGTTTGTTCCTCTTATTTGTATTTATAATATCATAAGCATAAATTGTTATTCACCTACTCATAACATATTCACCTGTTATTATATTGAAATCTAAATAATATTACTGGCCTCTATGCACATGCACTTGCCAAAAGTCAAATATCAGGTGACATTGTCTAACGCTTGTATCCGGTGGTGTGAACCCCGTCAACACGCTTCACCCCATATACCTAAAATTAACTTCCCAGTTGAACTCATGGTGCGATACAGTACGGTTCGCTCGGCGTCGCGCTTGCCGTGACCTCTCTTATAGTGACCTCTCTTTGGGTTTCATTAGTCAGTGATTGTGTTTTTCTCGTCTCTCAATCTCTCTACTTTCAATTAATAATATTGTCTCAATTCAAAATGAACTCTAACAGTGTTGTGTTGTGCTACAAACTGACCACGCTGGACAACATCGACACCCCAGGCCTGGTGGATCCATCTCTACGGTCATCTCAACTCTCATCTTCTCAGTTCTTCGCTCCAAGATATGTGCTATCTCCTCTAAAAGGTACAGTTAGTTCCTTTTCATTACTTTCTACTTATAAAACGCATCTCCCTGTGATCGTTCGTGGTAACGTCTTTTGTAGTGTTTCCTCTACTAACGTGGATGTTAGTTGGTCCTCCGAAAAGGCAATAAGCTTTAAAATTCTCTCAAAACGCCCTCAATACTAAATACGTATTTATAAAATATCCTGATTTCTCACACTTACCCTGAAATAATCATAGAACTGAGAAACATAAATTTATCTTAAATGAATATATGGTAATTTACTATAGAAATAGTTGTCGCGATGTACATTTAAAAGCGTCCATAACATATCAGATTTAAAATTAACATATTAATCTGAAATGTCCCTATGTACCATATTTTTTGTAGTTAACAAAGTCTTAGGTTCTATTTAGTGAATGTAGTTTGGAGAAAAGAGCATAAACCTATAAGTGTGGGAAGGATTTCTATTTTAAATAGTCACTTACTATTTTAAAATGCTAATCCTGATATGGATTGGTAATAGTAGTGAATCACATTTGTAAGGAAACTCAACGATCATAACTAATATTAAAACGAACTCTAAATTAATTTTAAAGTAATTACTCCGTATATTATTACAATATATACATAATTCAATTTAACAAAGCTTTATAGGTATAATTTATTTTGCTATTAGATTTATTACGTATATTTATTCTTTTCATAAAAGAGTGTTAGAACCTTGAGGTTTTAAAGCCCAAATGTTTCTTGTTATTTTTATATAATAAATAAATTTACAAGCAAAAATGATTCTCAAATGTTATTAAGTGTTTATTTTCCCATTTAATAATGCTTCAATCAAAATAACACTTTTTTTACTTCCACACCCTAAAACATGGACACACTTCTAAAATTAAAAAAAGTCATGTTATGCAATTAGAAGAAAAATTACTTTGGCATTACTGTATAGTGAAACATTCAACAATTAATTTAGGAACCTAACGTACAAAATGAAAAACATGGCAGTAAACTTTATGGAAAATTTGCTTATAAGACAGTAATAAACTTTTGTACATGCTTAACAAATTTTATAAACTAGGTTTACAATATTTTTAATCGTTTGATATTGATTCTTAATAAAATTTATATATATTAATAACTAATACATTTAAGGACCCAATAAAAAACTTATTTATGTTTCCTGATTATTAGTATATCTAGTTGAGCTTACTTATCGTAGTTCAATCTTATTTGTTGTAAAACATCATGAATACGTTTTCATTTTACTGGAATACATTGGCAACTTAGTAATGTAGATGTCCAATGTAACATCATCAAAAAGGATGTTCAGTTTATGATTTATATTTAAAATAATAGGATTTTAGAAGGACACAATGTATGTTAAAGTATATAAACAACGAGTTAAACAAACATCACAAGTACATTGCTTTCTATGACCGGTTTTATAAATTTCAGCAAAGATGTAAAATAATCATATAGTTCTGTGTTTGTTTTAATGTCATATATCTGATTTGTATGGCATAACTTACAGTTCATTGTACATATACAAACTAGTTATATACCTTAAAACCAAGATTTAGGGTTGGATTATGTGTACGGTTTTTATTGTTTTAAGGATGCAGGATTGTGAAGGATGGATCGTGACAGAATTGATACGAGCATGATTTTGTCCTAGACTTCAATATCCCTCCTGTATTTTACTTTCCTATTTTTTGTTTATCAATTTATAAGATACACGTAAATGTAATCCTACCTCACGGTATATTCAATAGAGATTGTTACAATTACAGAACTAAACAATCATATGTTGTAAAATACTAATATTTAAAGCTTGAGATATAATATATGAGTATGGTAAATATATACTGTATTGGTTTTAAGATGGTTTAAGATTTGTTTTAATATTATTTAAATTTTAAGAACAATATGCAGTTTAAGCGTGTTCCAATTGTGCACACCCATACATGTACGGTTGTATTAATCACCCGCCCTTACATACAGGTACAGTTTTACAGAATTACAAGTACAGAGGTATTAAGAATATGTTGTTATTTTTGAGATGGATTAGTGTAAATATATATTTAACTTACTTGAGATGGGACAGTGTACACAACACCACATACCTGCAATAACATCAAACAATTAGTATGTCCTCCAACAATAAAATAGAAGAGAATTTTTATCATATTCTTGCATTCTAGTGGTTATGAAGTAAACATTACTCAATTTATTACTTTACATGAACTATACGATGATATTAATAACAAATGTCTTATATATACGTTGATATTAAATAAAGCATTATGCAGGTTAATGGACGACGATTGTATATTTTAAGATATTGTGTATAATGAAAGCATCCAACAATTGATATGAAATATTAATATTCTCAATACGAAACAAAAAAATGATTTATATGAAATTAATTTACGTACCTTAAGAACCACCATTTTGTGTTTACCATCTACAACTTTGTAGTTTTACAAATGTTTTTGTATTTTGAGAATTAAATTAACCGATGGAAAATAATCAACTATTATAAATGGTGGTTGCAGAGTTTCATCATTAAAATGTATATTAAGATTTGCAAATTTATGAAGAGTACAATAGTTATTTTGCTTATAACGGTTCTCATTTTAAACGATCAATCCAAAAAGAAAAGGCGAATTAGCAAATTGATGTTGAATATCTGTTACCAAGTTATTTTATTGCTATCACCAGTAATTAGTGCTAATAACTGTGATAATAGTTGGTAGTAGTTTACACTGATACCTCAACCAGCAAAGTGGGTTTTCTTAATAAATGTGATAACTTTAGTAATTACACGCTCTCTTATCTAAATTACAAGCTATACACGTTGTTAAACCTAAAAAATTTCATTTGATAACTAGTTGTAGGGATTTTAGTCTATTGCACATTTTTCATATTTTTTTGATGCTAAACTTTTTATGTTTATTTATTTTTTAATTAAGAAGATAGTATATGTTTCAATTAAGATCTTTTCTGAGAATTGGTTAGTCTTAGTTAGTAATAAAATCAAATGTACCATATCCACACTCATTCTACGCTGAGGCAACCATTAGTTCCACTTTAATTAATTCATTGCCATGGGGTTTTCCAACATCTAACTGCCAATAATCATAACAATACCAAGAGCATTGAAGTAAGGTAGAAATTTTGAAAATAAAACAGAACTTTTTAATTTAGAAGAACAGTTTTATTTTGGAGATAAAACTATATATTACCACTGTCATTAATGAGGTTACACATTTGTTAATTGGTTACATTACATGTTAACTGAACCCTAACCCCATCTACACTTGATATACTATATATTTAAAAAAATATGTCACTTGAAAGGTAAGAATAACTGGTAATAAAAGATTAAAGAAAGTTAAAGGTTGTCTTATTTACCAGGCGAAGTTAGGGCTAAGGAGCCCTCTCTAACACTTAACTTGGGGACCAACGGCTTTACGAGACTTCCGAACCACGGGAGTGGCAGGGCAAAATCTATTAGTGGTCACATCGGAAATCGAACCCGGATCGGCAGCGTTGCAAGCCAGTGCCTAAGCCCCTTATCTACAGACGCTCCTAAAGTAATGTTTGAGATAATAAAACAGTCATCTTCTATCACTTATTTTTGTCTGTACTTCCAATGAATATGTATCATTAATGTTCAAAAATAACGAATTAATTCCTAAATAATAGTATTTTTAATGCTTTTGTTTGTACGATGACAACTAAACACTGAAAAGAGTAAATTTATATTACAAAATTCTACAAAAATGTTCATTAGTTTCTAAGATTTACAACAGCAGTATTTTGTAACAAAATTATCAGTTGACTTATTTTACTAAAGCATTACTACGTGATTCAATCTTTGTTTCGTCTTCCTTTGTACCATAGAAAAAAATTTTCAACTTAACTAAAACTTCCTTAACTATACAATTTCTGCCAAAATTATACACCATATTTTAGTTTAAATATTGCCAAATATTAAAGTCATGTATTTTAATATTCAGTAAAGGCACTCATTCTTTATAGTTCCCAAGTAGTAACTATATTTTACGTTTATGTACTTAAAAATAAGTGCTTCACCTACTTCGTATTAACTTTTTACTGGGTACAATAAAAGTGAACTGGAACGTAATTTCATATAATTCTAATATTTTACACAGTAAAAATAGCTTAAACATTTAATTTTGAATTAATATAATTATGTGGTTTCTTATTATGTTGATTTATTTTATGTAGTCTCATACATATAATACAAAACTTAATATCCATATTATAGTATGTTACTCATCATTAAATTTTATTTTTTTATTTTTTGCTATTAGGCTAGTTTGATTATCTGCAAAAATTATGATATTTAGTCTCCTAATATTGGTGAATGCTATACATAAGTGAAGTAAATTATTGTTTATATAGTTTTATCATTTTTATTATATTCATTGCCCAAAAGCTGTCGGTGTACCTAGGTATTGCTGAACGGCTTGTGACTGGGTGACGTAGGCTATTCAGATCCTGTGCAGCGTGCCATTTAATAGTTCAAATTCCAGGCTTTCAAGAAGATTATAACACATACGATTATAATTACTATTGATACCAAACCGTTATTGACATATTTGTTTTATTTATTGGAGCTGTTGCAGAACCTAAACTATTTTTACATAATCATGATATTAATAGAAAAATAAAACAATAAATAATATGTAAGCTCAACACTATAGTGTGTTTATGTTATAAGCATATTTTCTGTTTTATTTTTGATCAGAACATTTTCCAAGGTTTTTAAATACTGCTGTATTTATTGTCTATTAAAGAAAACAAATATTATTCATTACTTATTTCGTTCATGAATCTAAGATAGTTTCAAACAATGAGTAAAACAATATTGACAGTAATATAGAAATACTTTGTTAACCAAGTCTTCATATTTGTAAAACAATATTGACAGTAATATTGAAATACTTTGTAAACCAAGTCTTCATATTTGTAAAATTAAGTTAAGTTATTTTATTAAGAAGTTAACATTCATTTTTTACCAACGAGGTCAAATATGGGCTTTAACCCTAGATAGAAATCACGTATGAGTATGACACAAAGAGTATAAATACGTAGATCTTATGCAATCAATAAACTTCATAACACAGTTGATAGATTGATAATTATTTAATAGCTTTTTAATTAGAATATTATTTAATAATATTTATTAATTATTTTTATTTTATTTAATTTTTATTAATTATTTAATTAACTTAATTTAACTAAAAAATTTGAAAATCAACTTTTAATACAATTTGTTAGCTTACATTACACATTCCAGTGACTGCTAAGTCCCATAAACCCTATAGAAAAGTATTTTATTCACTTCTAGGTATTGACGTACTTTTTTCTCTAAGTTTTAAAAATTAATAGAAATGACATAAAATTGATACATAACAAAAAAAAAAAATAAGGGGGAACTGAAGCACTGCTGTTTGGACAAATCTATGCCATGTTTATCAACTAATTTAGGGCAAAAAATTACCTAATAACACGTTAGAATTACGTACGATAACTATCTAGGGTTAAAACTGAAGCACTGCTGTTTGGACAAATATATGCCATGTTTATCAACTAATTTAGAGCAAAAAAGTACCTAATAACACGTCAGAATTACGTACGATAACTATCTAGGGTTAAATGCAAATACTTGAAGACATACTTGTGAGATAATAATAGAGTTTGACGACATAACGAAGTAACTTCGTTCTTATCAAGTTTAAACTCAGTTATGTAGTCTACAATACCACAGTTATGTAGTCTACAATACCACAGTTATGAAGGAAAGTTCTCTGGAACCTTACGTATAGAAAAAGTGAAATAAACATACTAATATCATCGATTAATTTTAAGGTATATTTAATAGATATATAGGCTGGACATATAATAGTATTTTTTTTAAAGAATATTTAAGGACTACATATTAATCTGTGATTTTAGATGTTGGAAGTAGATGGCTTTGTTCAAAATATTAATATTTTGTTATCATAAAATACTTAATTTTATTGAAAATAAATAATTAAGAAATATCTAAATAAGGCAATACTGTAAGTTAAAATGATTAATTTATTGTTAACATTGAAACACTAACTCTACTATGTTTATATTATAACTTAATCTATATAGAAAAATATATGATCTATACATTATTCTCAAATATCCAAAAACGAACGACAACCCGTCGTTAGAACGTCCATCTACAAAGCCGTTACCTCCAAATTTTGATGCATTGCCATCCATCCAGCCTTGAGAATAGAGTGCCATTGTTGTGGGGTCATATTTTTGGACCTGACTAATGGACCCTATTGTAATGGCTCACATTTGCCGACCACCAACAGTCCTTTATTGTCCGGTGATGTATAGGACTAATTACGATCAAAATAGGGGAATAAAAAACGTATGGGGTTGGAATAAATTATGCGAACTTTATGAGTACTTTAAATCCTAAATTAAACGATAAAGTGATGTGAGTTATACAGTGATTTATAAGAAAATAACAATACTGTTTTTTTACAAGAACGATAAAGTGATGTGTAAAAAAGATGCAGTGTAAGACATTAGACATGTAAAAGGTAGCTTTGCATATAAATTAATCAATTAATATATGGAATATACTATGTTGGCTTGGTCTATTAACTAAACAACTTGGTAATATATATTGATAATATGAAACCATATTAACAAAATTATGAATTTCGTAAAAATAAACAAATTTGTAATAAGTGCTATTTAATAAAGTTTAACTATAAAAATTCTGCAGTCTATTAAAAAACGAATATAAATTTACTAAAACTACATCACCACCAATAAGGACTATTAAGTTAGTTTATTCTAATAAGAGAGGTTTTTGAAGAGATAATGTTTTCTTACAATGAATTGCTTTCTCGGAGAATGTACTCTCAGTCAATTACCGTTTCAAAAGGTCTTGATGAGATATGCCAGTCTCTGTAGGTTGTTTTATTCACGCTACGCCTACCTGCTGGAGTCATTTGTTCAAACCAGGTCACTTCCTTTATTAAACTAATTGTTATGTTAAGTTAGACTTACAATTCTTTACAATCCAAAATTACCTCATAAATAATTAGTGTAATTATATTATGATATATTCTATTTTATATTATTGTCATAAATTATAATTATACAAGTTTACTTATTTTTAAGAATCATACATTATTATCCTTACTAGGTATGAGAATGATGAGGGCCAGGTGGGCTGAAGATAGTATCCTATGTAAGACTAGGATAATCTGTTAGGAAAACCTATCGCTCTTGCTAATTTGAATACGTACGTAGCAACACTTATATAAATACGAAAATACGTATTTTCGGTAACAATTTAAATCATGTGAGCTCCAAGGAATTTAATAATATGACAGGTAAAATAAACCAGAAGATACCTATTAGGATACTTCTCAATCAATGTTCAGTATTTCTCTTTTCTTGGATTTACCGTATCTTTCACAATTATTTATGTTCTGTATGTGCAATACAAAACTATGATGTAAATTTTATTCCAAGCCACTCAAACATGCACGTGAGGTGGTGATGGGCTCCTGCCCACCCCTACACGTTCAAGCCTGTGCGTGTAGCCTTTATCAACGAATGAAGTAACAACCGTCAGTGAAATTGGGGATTGAAATCTTTAAATTTTTTACTCAGAGGTCAAAATCATAAGCAATAAAACCACCATGACGGCACAATAATACTTTAAATATTAAAAAATACGAGCTAAGTGAACATCACAAATCGTTATGTTACTTGTTCGAGTAAGAAATAAAAAATATTATGTTGATCCATTTTTGTAATCCTTGTTTCCCTTCCTCTGACCACAGGGACTCAAAAAGGAAGTTATCACTGTGAAATCATCATGTCTCTGGTCTGATGAAAGAAAACTTAGTGTTTCACTGTACCTGAATAGTTTGGTGGGTGGAACAATAATATTGTACGTGTATGGGTGGGCAGATGGGTCAATACCACATCACGTTTTATCGAGTATTTTGGGCCATGTGTCCATGTACGTTAAAAAGGTGAATCAAATGTAGTTCACAGGGTTGGGGACGGTTTAACATCAAATTATACGACCCATTGTGTGTTAAGGATGGACTTTGGGTAGTTTAGTTTGTATTTTGTTAGTAAATACGTATAACACTAAAAGTACCAATATTTTACTATGTAAACATGTTTGTGGTCAAATAATGACTATTTACGATAGTATTATTTGAATTATTAAAATGTATATGTTTATATAATATTTTGCAATTTTACGAAGCTTAATGATTTATGAGCATGGAGCATAATAATTTTAATTGAATTGGGTTATGCTTGAGCCAATACTAATATGTACAATATACCTTAATATATATTTCGATCAACATTTTTTCACATTTTTATTGTATTTAGTGAGAAATGTTTATTAACCAAAGATAAACATAGTTAAATATGATAAATATATGCAACTGAGTGTTCTTTATGAGTTTACATACTAAATAGATGGGACCTTAAAAGCTGTTTACGTTTTTATAATTTTTCATGATTATTATTAGACTTGAAATATTTTCAAATTTGAAACTGTATCATTTATTTATATAACTAGAGACTTGTGTGTGTTAAGTTCTTGATTACATCAAAATTATATCAAATTTTAAATTTTAAATGAAAATAATAATAATTGTTACATTTTATTTTTACCATACATACTTAAATGCATCTGCTGTCAGAAATTAGTTTGAAAACAAACCGTTATTTTTGTACCTTGCTTTAGATACTTGCTGATGATACTACTACTGTCATCTTTATTTTTCGAAACAAAAATTAAAATAAAATAGCCATTATTAGTCAATAAAAATGGAAGTTCTATATTACGAGCTATGAAACCATTAGCAATGCATAAGAGCTTCTAAAATAATTCAAGGTGCATAAACATTAGAGATAATATGGTGGCTTACTAAATAGACACTAGACTAACAATGGAGATTGATGAAATTATGAGCAAGAAAAAAAGGGTAAATGACACACTTTATTATAGCAGAACAATAGAAATATTCTTCACGACTATTTCATTAACAATACACCTTTTAAGATTTTTTTAAAATCAGTTTTGAGTCAACATTCTGAAATTGCTTTATCATAGATGCTCTATAACGTAATTTTAAGTTGTAATTAATGTGATTTAGATTGATATATAAAACATTATTTATGGAATAAAATTAAAAATTTAAGGTAAATATATTATAATTATGATGTAATAATATTAAGTAATTATTTACATTCATTATATTGAATGACTGTAGTTATTATTCCTTTAACAGTTTAAAGAACTTTTGCAAATGATTAAATTATAATTACCGTCCTAATGTAAATATTTTAGAAAAAAACATCTTTATTATATTATACAAGAGATTAAGACGTTAAGCGTTACCAAGACATTCCTGTACGATATACAATTAAAAAGTAAATAGTTTCTGTTAAGTATACATTAAATGTTTTGAGAGAATATAATATGACTAGGTAAAAGTTTAAAATAACCATAGTGTTGAAAGATTATTTTTATTCCTGTTCTAAAGAGTATGAAATAATATTATTGATCTGAGTAAATAAGATATAACTATGTTATGTATTCAAAATAGATTAGGTTTAATAATGGTAAGATATACAAACGAAGCGATGTAGTATTGATTATTTAGTCAAAGAAGATCATTCGCTTTTCAAAAATACATTGTGCATAAATCACACTAAACCTTAATTAACACTATAAGAAAATTAAAAATCATAACATGTATGTATCAAACTATTTTCTTACAAATATTGGTTTTAGTCAGATTTTGTTAAATCAGCTAAATATAAATATATAAAATATAGACATTATTTATAGTTAAATATATTTGATATTATGTATATCTAAGCAGTACACTTAATGTGAATTTATCGGATCTATCGGTTGTAATTTATTGTTATACAATAATATTTTTGTTTTAGATTAATACGGCTTTTGTAATATTACATAAACAAAATGAACATGTCAATTTAATACAACGTAGTACATCAATACTATACAAATGAATATAGTTTTGGTGAGAAACATATTTTTTAATAACTTCTTGCAGTAAAGCTAACCATAATTGTTTTTAAATAATTCACAATATACCAAGTATATTTTAAATTATTATTGAAATGGTGATTAATAGTATGTGCCATAGGTGATGATGACGTGGTAGTCAAAAGGTCTAAATATATAAAAACAATTATACATTATTTTTAATTTATTGTGTAACAAAAGGATAACTTATAGTTAAGGTTGAAGGTGTATGCATTATCAATTATGCTTCATCTATTAACTACTCAAGTTAATGACCTTCATCTATATTAATTAAGTGACCATCCATTCACAAAGTCGGTACCCCATGAGATTGATGCATGGCCGCCCACCCATCTAAATAAATACCAGCCATTGTTATGAGTCGTATTCTTGGACCGTCACTAATAGTGACCGTCACTAATGGTCATTATGAGTGGGTACGTTTAATCACATGAAAAGACTTCTGTTGTGATATCTTGTTATTGTAGTTTATGATAAAATAAGACATTACATTCTAGATTGAAAAGATAAATTGCTAAAATGCAACAATCTTTTAGTTTATATCGTACCATCCAAATAAAAATTGTGTCAATATATTTATTTAAGGTTTACAGGGGGAATATTTGTTTTGTTATATTATAAAATGGTAAATGTGTCTGACAAAAATTAATTTACTACAAAAAATGTTTACTTCGAACAAGTACTTTATGAGTCAAATTACCATATTTATTTATAAATAAATACGAGTATATTATTTAGTTAATAATCAATAGGTTAATATTTAAATCATATTTCATATTTCTGGAACATTACTATAATGTTTTAATGATAAAACATAAATAGTGTAATACAATTACATTTAAGATGTAAGAGAAATCATTATTTTTTTTAAATTCAGTAATGTACAATGATGTCTAAATAGTCAGTGTTCATGTTTAAACACAACATATTATCTCACATTAATGTCACTTTATATTTATTAATGCTGAAATTAGTGGTTATATTCAACAACATTTAAACATTAAATTTATTATATTCTTTTTTACAGTTTTTTAACACGACACAATTAATTGTTAAAAGGCCAATGCTACCTGCAACATCTTAATTTTGTTGCTGGTATGTTTCATTTTATTTTTTTCGATGATTTGTAAAATATCCAATATTTAATACAAAATAGCCTCAATGGCCATGTCACTTTAAGAAATATCCTTTTATATTTTTTTAAAGGTGTGATTACTCTATTAATAATAACAATAATAAATAAAATAATAAGAATGTTATGTAACAGTGTGTTCAATTGGAATGAGCAATCAGTTAAACATTTATTCTTAATTATTATAAAGTTATTATTCTGGTTCTTGATGGTCTTTTACAAATATTTCATGGTTGTAATCGACGGATTGGAATTTTGAAACTATTTCATTCCTAAACAAAGTTTTTAGACATCTGATAAAACACAAGTTTAAAAAATAAGGTTCTTTATAACTTAAATTATTTATTTAAGTGGCATCCACCAAATAAAGTAGTCCATAAAAATAAAAACGTACCAGATTGATAATTGAAACGTAATAGCTTAAATTCAGATTTGATTAGAAATAATTCGTTTAACATTTTCCTTGTAAAAGTCTTGAGTAAATGACAAATAAAATGGATGGTTTAAAACAATTTAAAAATTCATCAAATACTTCAAAACTTAATTATGTTGTAAAAAATATATATATATATATATATATATATATATATATATATATATATATATATATATATATATATATCTACCATAAAGGGAAATAACAGTAAATATTAATTTAACTTTCTTTTTAATAATAGAACACTGTTTTTAGTTTTCAGTAGGTACAGTAAACATATTTGAAATAAAATAATTTGTTTTACGATAGTAATTTATTTGTATAGGCAAGAAATAAGTTGTGATTTAAAAAATAACTTATAAAACACAAACAAATAAATTATAAATATACTGTGATCAATAAATTGGTCTTATTTCAATTTGCACCTCTATTTAATCTTCAGGAAGGAAACCTTTTTTAAATAATTATATTATTCTCAGATATTAGAGGCTGACATAATAAGGCAAGTACAAATTATCTTATTAGTGTGAATGACCTGTATGTCGGTACCACCATCAGGTTACCAATCACCCATGCGCGGTTTGAGGAAGTCCAGACTGCTTACTTGCCGGGATCTACGATTCACTTCCGGTCTTTGCCTTCCGTCGGGCTCAGAGACAACCAGGACAACTAAGGTTAAAATATATTTAATTTTATATATATATATATATATGTATGAACATCAAATATTACATTACATATTGCTACTTACTATCCTAAAAATAGTTTATTTAAAAAGGTTTGCCTCTATTTTGATTTTAAATCTTCAAGTGGCAAACTTGGTTATTGAGAATTATATAAAATAAGAGCAGTGAAAAAACTACGCCAGTTATTACAACAAATTTATAAAATAATCCCAATCATTTTATAGAGATACGAGTCTCTATTCAGCCATAAAGATATCTTCACACACAAAGAGCATGTACAAAGGGTCCACATAATTAATGATGTGCTGGTGGAGGCATTAGAAAACAACTCATCGGAGGGTAATTAGGCACGCTTGTTCCAAACAGGCTATCAATCACACGTATAATATCATTCATCTTCACCTTTCACTTTTTATTATTTTATATTACTGGTTTGTCACATATTCATTATCCTTAAAATGTTTACTAAATACAAAACACAGTTTAAGTAATTTTTTTATTCATCCCTTGCCAATATCATAATTCATAAGTAATAATAACTTATGACAACAATACTTTAACAATAAGCTAGTGCAAATCTATAAACGCAATAACAATAAATTTAGCCATATGTACACTAGGCTATTTCTAATTAATTGCTTACTAACAAAAGAAAATACGTTAATTAAATATAACAGGGGTCTTGCCAACTTTTTAGCTGAACATTTTCCCCATAGTAGGTACATAACTAATAATATCATTTATTTATTTTTCAGTGGTAAAGCCGAAACTATTTCGATAATGAGATAAACAGAACAATATTCTTTTTTTACATATATCAATATGTATAGTCAAATTATGCGGAGTTTTGTCCCGATCACGAGTATGGAATTTTATAATCATTCCGTAATGCTACGTGTTGTTAGGATAGGGCTAGGTTTCATACTGGTATGTTATGTTAGGTTTGGTTGTGTTATGTTAGACTTGTTTTGGTTATGTTAGGTATCATTACGTTTGTTTTGGTTCTTAAATTTCTTTAGATCCTGTTAGATTTGGTTAGACAATGTTAAGTGTGGTTAGGTTATGTTAGGTTTGGTTACATAAGTTAACCTAAATAATCTTAAAAACCCAAACCTAACTTAACCTAACTAATTCTAACCTAAACCCAACCTATCCTTATCTAAATAATAATATAGCATTACTGAAATCAGCACATTAGTTTAACGTGCTTAATAATTTGAGTAACCTCATTGCCATATTTACGGGAACAAATATTTGTCGTTTTTCCTAATTTTCAAACATTTTCCGGCTTTTCCATTAAAAAAAATAATCACATCCTTATTTCTTAGCAATGTATCTACTATGAAAAAAAATCAGCCATAACATCGTAGTCATCCCTAGTGGTCCCTGTTCTATATAATTACTGTTGAGTTAAACAAACTATAGTCAGAAACCAATTTACTTAACATAGCTAAACTGGATTAGTAATGTAGTGGATAAATATTGTTAAAAATACGAAAGCTGGAATGTTTTCATGTACAGTAATAGGACCATTAATTAGTTCATCGATTCCTCACACTTTTTCCTTGATGGAACATCCTATTATTATTGACACCAAAACGTTCAAGAGTCAAACTAAATAACTTAAATTTGCTGATATGGTCCACTTGAGCGACAGGGTAACAACCCTGTAAAGCTACTGAAAATTATAATTTCTTAAAATCTTATCAAATCCAATAAAGTTTACACATATGGATTTATTTTAATTGTAAATCTAACCATACCATTGAAATAGAAAGTTAATTTATTTTTTTTTGCAATGATTTTCAAAACGAATATTTTCATAATAAGAAGAAAGAAGACTATTAAAAACAATGTAAGTTATTTATAATAATTGAAACTGCAAAATTTGGGTCAAGGAGAGCTAATCAATTGCCTTGATATACAGGGTGTCTTAAAAGTCCCCCCCCCTATTAACTTTCTTATGAATACAGATAAAGTGATTTACTTCTGGGAATGTTTATATGACCAACTAAGGAGTTTTTTTATGTATGCAAATTTTTTACACCCCCTCTCAAAAGGGGGTAGTTTGGGGGTAAGTCAAAATTTTAAATAGAAACCCCTATCAAATGACACATCATTTTAAAGGTAATATTAAAAGAAGAAGAATGGTGGAAACTAGAGGTCTCTAACCTTAGTCTATCAAATTTGGTGGCAGTTTAAAGTTGGAATTATTTCATAAAACCCCCGCAGCTTATGTTACCTTTAAAATTGTTGTAAGGCAGACAAAACGTTCACCCACCAGTTAGTTTTGAAAACTGATGACACCTAATCGTAAAACAAGTTATTACAAGAATCAACAAACACCAAAAACCACAAATAACATAGCATTTATTTGGTTTTGGTTTGTCTGACCAATGTCCAGTAGGGCAACCTGGGAATACCAGTGGCTCCTTCCTTATCTCTTATTAGGTTACTAGTTAGTACGTGTAACACTTTCAGTTCAGTTACTGTGTTAAATTTCTTTTTATTCGTATTTAATAAAAATGGCTCGGTCAAATGAAGATAAAGTAGAGATGATATTGTTCTATGGGGAAGCTAGGAGAAATGTTCATGAAGCAGTTCGTTTATTTAATGCTGCCTATCCGGACAGACCAGTAGACAGGGCATACATTAGACGTTTAGTAAACAAATTCTCAACAAACTTTAGTGTCAAAGATGCACCACGATCAGGGCGCCCTGCCATTGCGACAGAAGAGATCCAAATTCAAGTTTTAGCAAATTATGCTGCAAACCCACATGAATCTGTGCGGTCCACTGCCCTTGATGTTGGAATTTCAAAAGATACTGTTCACAAAGTGTTAAAGCGTCACAAGTTCCACCCGTACAAAGTACAGTTAAATCAAGAATTAAATGAAGACGACCCTGACCGAAGACTTCAGTTTTGTGAGCAAATGTTGCTGAAGATTGAAGAGAATAATAATTTAATATCACAGATATGTTTTAGTGATGAAGCATCATTCTCTTTGCATGGGTCAGTCAATCGGCACAACTACCGTTATTGGGCAAACAGTGACCCCCACTGGATGGTTGAAGCCCATACGCAATAGCCACAAAAATTAAATGTATGGGCTGGAATTTGGGAATCTCTGTTATTGGGCCATTCTTTATTGATGGTAATTTAACTGGCGTTAAATACTTAGACATGTTACGGAACGGCATTGTCCCAGCAATAAATGAGGTAGTACAAGGTACTTATGAGCCTGTATTTCAGCAAGATGGTGCTCCTCCACATTACAATATGCTTGTCCGGACATTCCTAGACCAAACGTTTCCCGATAGATGGATCGGTCAACGTGGCACTTTGGTAGAGTGGCCGGCACGTTCACCTGACCTTTCACCTCTGGATATTTTCTTTTGGGGTTTCCTCAAAAGTAAAGTTTACGACACAAAGCCCGCAAACCTGAATGAATTAATGACAAGAATCGAAGAGGCCTGCCACCTTATCACGCCTGAAATCTTACAAAATGTGAGACGTGGTTTTCAATCCAGGCTTTTTTACTGTCAAGAAGTTCATGGCAGCCATTTCGAGCATCTCATCTGAGTGAAATTGAGGTGAGAGTTCAGCATTTTGACCATTTTTCCCGTTCTAAAATTACTAAGGGGGTTTTATGAAATAATTCCAACTTTAAACTGCCACCAAATTTGATAGACTAATGTTAGAGACCTCTAGTTTCCGCCATTCTTTTTCTTTTAATATTACCTTTAAAATTATGTGTCATTTGATAGGGGTTTCTATTTAAAAATTTTGACTTACCCCCAAACTACCCCCTTTTGAGAGGGGGTGTAAAAAATTTGCATACATAAAAAAACTCCTTGGTCATATAAACATTCCCAGAAGTAAATCACTTTATCTGTATTCATAAGAAAGTTAATAGGGGGGGGGGGTGGGACTTTTAAGACACCCTGTAGAAATTGTAATGCATTTTATTAACTTTATTTAAATACTCATAAAATTGTTTTGTAAACTATCCAAGTGACGGATGGTAAATATTAAAACTAATAACTGAACACAATCATTTGCCATCCTACACTCTGAGAGATTTCATTAATTTTTGTCACTCTATATGCTAATTTACAAAAATATATAATAATAATCATTATTCCCTATTATTGAACAGTAACAGACATGCCCTGTGTACAACATAATTTTATGTCAGTATTTGGGTTTCAAATTTTACCCATATAGTCTTTTAGTTTTACGTAGGAAAACTCCCAAGTAATATTTCCAAGAAAGTAAAGGAGTCTGTCAGAAAGAAGTAACTTCATTTTTACAAAGTTGTCAACTTACTTGTTGAGACGTGCTCAATGAGTAAGTTCTAGAAGAGTTGGTCCACAATTGTTTACTTTTCATCCACCTCTCAAAACTTTATCAGTAAAACGTAAAAGATAACTCATGTACTTAATTAGAAATAGAAATAATAATTGAATACATAGCATTTACTGAATTTGGCAGATGTGAAAAAAGTTTGTTTAGATAGTGAACTAAAAACTATATATGTGAAAATGATAATTATAAAAAAATAACCAGTTTAGATTTTATTTTGAATTTGTTGGCAAACAAATATTGTTTTAAGTTTAAAAAAAGAAGAATAAAAATGGTGTAACTATTTCTCAACATGTAAGTGTAATATACAGTTAGTTATATAACTAAATAAGATATAAAATATAAATTCAAGTTCCTAGTTCAATCCAAATCAGAGTGATAGAAAGTTTTGAAAATTATTAGGTGATAATGTTGGGCTATTAATTTGTCAGTGGGCTAATAATTTATGAATAAATAGTTGGCTTTAGTTTGTAATATTGTTACATCCTTTATTAACTGAACTGTTAATTCGAAATCCATACTAGCCAATATATTAGACGATCGGTGTCTTATGAATGTTAAAAATTAGAAAATAATTAAAGCAATTACACTTGATAAGTCAGAATTCCTCTGCAATACGTTAGCTTATAATCCCATTATGGCTTGTATTATGAGGTTTGATATTACATCTAGACGTACATCATGTGTGCTAATGATCCCATCCTGACGTACAGTAGGTAAGTGGGATGTTCTACACACTTTTTCATAGGTTATTAATGATGCATATTACAACGTTACAAAGATTAAACAGCCTTATTAAGAACTTAAACTTAAACTAGGTGAGTGGTGTGTAACTTCTAGACGTACAGCGTGTGTAGTAACAAACCCATCTTTACGTACGCTAGTTAAGTGGGGTGTAACTTCTAGACGAACAGCATATGTTGTAACAAGCTCATATTTACGTACGCTAGGTAAGTAGGGTGTTACTTCTAGACGTACATCATGTGTAGTAACGATCCCATCTTTACGTACGCTAGGTAAGTGGGATGTTCCTTCAAGATGTACATCATGTGTAGTAACGATCCCATCTTTACGTACGCTAGGTAAGTGGGATGTTACTTCAAGATGTACATCATGTGTATTAACGATCCCATCTTTACGTACGCTAGGTAAGTGGGATATTACTTCAAGATGTACATCATGTGTAGTAACGATCCCATCTTGACGTACGCTAGGTAAGTGGGGTGTTACTTCTAGACGTAATCGTGTGTAGTAACGACCCTATCTTTATGGACGCTAGGTGAGTGGGTTGTACCCTCTAGACGTACATCATGTGTAGTAACGATTTCATCTTTACGTACGCTAGGTAAGTGGGGAGTTACTTCTAGACGTAAATCGTTAGTAGTAACGATCCCATCTTTACGTACGCTAGGTAAGAGGGATGTTACTTCTAGACGTACATCATGTGTAGTAACGACCCCATATTTTTGTACCCTAGGTAAGTGGGGTGTTACCTCTAGACGTACATCATGTGTAGTAACAGTCCCATCTTTAAGTACGCTAGGTAAATGGGGTGTTACTTCTAGACGTACATCATGTGTAGTAACAGTCCTATTTTTAAGTACGCTAGGTAAGTGGGGTGTTACTTCTAGACGTACATCATGTGTAGTAACAGTCCCATCTTTAAGTACGCTAGGTAAGTGGGGTGTTACTTCTAGACGTACATCATGTGTAGGAACAGTCCCATCTTTAAGTACGCCAGGTAAGTGGGGTGTACGTACATCATGTGTAGTAACAGTCCCATATTTACGTACCCTAGGTAAGTGGGGTGTTACCTCTAGACGTACATCATGTGTAGTAACAGTCCCATCTTTAAGTACGCTAGGTAAGTGGGGTGTTACTTCTAGATGTACATCGTATGTAGTAATAATCCCATCTTTACGTAGGCTGGGTAAGTGGGGTGTTACTTCTTGACGTACATCATGTGTCGTAACGATTCCATCTTTACGTACGCTAGGTAAGTGGGGTGTTACTTCTAGACGTACATCATGTGTAGTAACGACCCCATATTAACGTACTCTAGGTAAGTGGGGTGTTACCTCTAGACGTACATCAAGTGTAGTAACAGTCCCATCTTTAAGTACGCTAGGTAAGTGGGGTGTTACTTATAGACGTACATCATGTGTAGTAACGACCCCATATTTACGTACCCTAGGTAAGTGGGGTGTTACCTCTAGACGTACATCAAGTGTAGTAACAGCCCCATCTTTAAGTACGCTAAGTAAGTGGGTTGCTACTTCTAGACGTAATAATGTGAGCTGATGATACCTTGAAGAAATGTTCTGGGTAATTATGTGGATACGTACATACATGAGCAGATGATCCCATCATGACTCTCTGTATAAGTTGGTTGTCACATCATTGACAAACTGACAAGTTAGGACAAACATCATAACTTAACCTACAATAAGTGAGATTATGATCCCATTAATAAGCACACTGTTGAAGTGGGATATAACGTCAATTCGTGCATCAAGTAAGCTGAAATCCTATAAAAACACACAATAAGTACGTGGTGGAATGTCATTTTAAGCCATAAGTTTTATCCATATTATTCATATGGTAAACTAAATATATACAATTTTCGTAGTAAAAAAGCTGATATTTCAAGATAAAAACCTCTATATTATTCATTGGCAAACAAAGATATATTTATGAACAACAATAATTACCATCCGAACTACACTACACGACGTTGTTTATAACAAAATTAATTTGTCATGTGTTTGAACTTGTTAGCACCTAACTATCCACGTTTTTATCATGGTTTTTTATTTATTTATTTATTTTTGTCATTTCTAAACATGGTTGTAACAAATATGAAGTCAGTTACTGCTTTAAAACTGAGCTCAAGAAGTAAACGTATTAATAAATAATTTACGAATTGTACTAGTTAAAAATGTATTGATATTGTAAACTGCCACGCAAAATAAAACGTCCAGTAAAATTTACTTACTTAGAGTCATTGGAATAACTGATTTATTTATTTAATTAATACGTAATAATAGATATCACATATATAATACTATTATAGATAATATTAATACCTAATTTATGGTTCATTAAACAAATAATTAGTAATACAACAAACAAATATAAATACGAATAAGAGTTAAATTAAAATTTTTATTATATTTGTTAAAAGCAACTTTTTGAAATATTTGAAGTTTTGTTGAATACAGATTATTAGATTAACGAAGTTGAACAAGTTTATAAATCGCACGGCCATAACTGTCCTCAGATAATTTTGGTGAATTAATTTAAGTTGTTAATTTGGCGTTGCTATAATTTATTAATCAACGTCTTGGTTATGTAATTTGCATAATGTAAAGAACTTCTAATAATAATGGCTAAAAACCTATATTTAATATAAATATATTTTTCGTTAAATATTTGTATTTAGTACTTCTGTACATTGTACTTCTGAATTCTTTCAAGAACAAAACAACGTTTGTAGGATGTTTAATATATGATTTAAAATTTTCAAAAGAAAGTTATAACAATAGGCCTTTATAATAAATAAATTAAACTGACATAAAGGAAGATCAGGATAATTGTGTTTCTTAAAAGCTCTGTCAACGCGTCATATTGTAGAACATTCTTTGTTAGCTTAAAATGAACTGTCAAGAAAAGCCTTTCATAAATGTCCCTCTATATATATTTTTATTTTATTATGCTGATGTGACAGAACTGAATGCTAATAACAGCTAACGCTTGAAGTATTTCTCATTATTATTTCTCAAAGAACAATAGATTATATTAGATTTTTTTTTAATAGTGTGTTCTTTGATTGCAGAGTAATATTAAAAAAATATGGGAATTATTTTCATATCATGAACACAGAAGTAAGTATATTGTAACAGGTTATCATGATAAAATACTTTTATGACAGACCAAAGTGTTTTGTGCAAATATGGACACGGCCAGGTATGATGGTGTCAGTCTTTTAGTCAAAAAAACACACTATGATGGACATGGACCTTATATTTAATTTACAATCCCTACCATTATCATTCAAATATTCAAATTACCAGCTTTGTTGAAGAGCAAAGATTAGCTAAACTAATAGCCAGCTAGTAAATAATGTTAAAGCAGAATAACCCCCTTCCACCTACCGAAAAATAAACATGAATATTGAATACCAACAGTGTAGTGATTTTACTTAATTTATAAATAATATCATAAACATTGGATTCATATATTTAATATGCATTTTAACTTTGTTAAATGCATCACTCAAATATTCACATTATTTTTTACTCATAAATAAACTGTTTTGTATTTTTGTTAACTAAAAACGTTGGCAATGCGTAAAGACAATTATTTCTTATCAGTGATAAAACCAAGAGTAATAACATGTAGTTTTAATATTTTGTCACACAAATATTTGTGCATTTTGTTCTTGTATTCTAATATATTTCTACATTTTCTGCTTGTATTGTAATGTATTTGTGCAATTTGTGTTTGTATTTTAATATAGTTTACATTTTGTGCTTAAGCTGTAATCTATTTGTGTTTTGTGACGTTTACTTGTACTATATATGTACCAACTCCTATTATGCTAACTAAACAAGTATTTAAGAACGGTTTTAATTAAGATTTTATCTTTATATCTACCATTGTTATTTATAAAGATGTAGGTCAGTCATTACTATTTTATTACATTTATTAAAACTACTTATGTTTTTGTTTTTTTAAACCAACATACTATATAGCTGCATCGGATGTTTTATACCAGGTTTTAATGGATATTACAATATAAATTATTCTGAAAATTTATTTGCTCTTGATAAAGTAAAGGTTAATAATTGGTAGCCCTTTTTACAGTAAAAAAAACGATATTGATAAATCAAATATATATTTACTTATATACACGTTGATTAAGTTTATATTGTATTGTTACAGTTACAATACACTTATGATTTTCATTATATCATTATATAATACATTTTTTTAATTAAAAAAACCCTACACATTATTAGGATTTGTGCATAAATTAAACTAATTATTACATATGTCTATTAAATCTCTAGTTAACATTTCGCTACATTAACATTTCGAAAATCACTCAATATATTATATTTCCTACTAAGTGATAAATGGTAAAACTGTTGGATCACTAGTTATATATTTACAGTTTCTTAGGACATCAATATAAACATCAGAAAACTAAACACCCTTAGTAGCATTTTTTAAAAATTTTATACACATTTTCTATATAGTGCTGTATGCCCCTTTACAATCAAACTAACGAACGGCTAAAAAATATTGTACTTCATGACATAAAAATAAATTCTATGAAAAAATGTGTATGAAGTGAACAAACTTTTGTATCAACAAGTTTCGTACAAGAGAGTAAGAGGCTACTCAATAAAGAACTTCAACAATAACTTGTTCTCAGCGTTTATTTTTCGTACTTTTTTTGACAACTTTCAAATCAATCTAAAGAACATTCTTCATTTTAACGCAGACTGACATACACACTTAATAACTGGAACACTGTAATCCAGAATTTTATTTATTTTGGTTATAAGGCAAATTGTATAATGATTTTAAATAATTAAAACATATTAATCTTGTTAAGACATTTTTATAAATGTCACTAAACTTTAATTAGCTTTTATTTTTGAACTATCGAAATAATTTTGAATATAAGGCGAGTTTTTGGAAAATAGGACCATCTCTGTACTTATTATAAGTTTGAATAAAATCAGAAACAAGAGAATATAGATAAACATTTTATACTTAAGGGAAATGGGAGGGACAACTCATATAGAATATTTTGTGAAAATATCAGACATTACGGTACGATGTCTATAAATAAAACACTCCTAATTGTGTAAGATTTGAACTATATATTACAGAATAATATAGCAGTATCTTTTCTTCGAAATGATATTATTTTGTATTAGTTCAAATAGCCATTATATTTAAATTGAGAACATAGAAGACTGCAATAAACTATAATTTAACACTCAGTTACCTTAACTACACACCATCTGAACCTCGACTACCACTCAACATGGACTCCTCAGACGTATCTAGTAGTGCCCACTTCGATGGCAACTATTGAGCGGAGGTCATTTCTGTATAAAGAGATAATAACCGTCATCGCTTACAATTTCCACAACACTTTGTCCCCTAGTTATAACGCTGAGCCACTAGTGATAGATGTATATTTTGTATATTGGTAATATCAGATTACTAAGATATTGATTGGAGTGTATTATATATGTGTTAGCAGCCACGTATTATAAGGTACAGTTAATTTGAAATTATATTAATTAATTAAATAATTTTTTATTAGCATAATACGTTTTGGTAAATATACAGTTAAAGTAAATGTCATACAAAACAAATGTATTACAATGCAAGCAGAAAATGCACAAATATATTACAATACAAGTACAAATGCCCAAATATTATGGTGATCGATTTCAGTAAACAACGCTCACCTTCCTCAGACCAGAGGGATTCACAAAATAATGGAAAATGGTGTTCAACAACTCAATTTATAGGCCTATAATCACGTGACTCCATTGGCTTGAATCGACAAAATGGTGGATGCTGTGATATTATTGGTTAATCCCTATTGGTTGTTATTTTTGTTCTTATAGTCGCTGAAAATACATAATTCAAAACTATTTCGGACTCAAAATTAACCTGATCATGCATTGATTTATCACGATCCTTACATTCTTCTATAAAATTAAATAACTCTTCCCAAGCATTCATAATAGAACCCTTCTTACAAACTTTTAGAATTCCTACATTTTCATCTATTTTATTAAAACTGTGGGTATGATTCAGAAGGTGTTTAGCTACATTAGATATTTTAGGTTTCTTATTTTTAAAAGCAGAGACATGATTTTATATCTTTTGCTAAAATTTACAGTCTGACATGTATATGTAAAACCTATTACAATCATTACAGTTAATCCTATATATTCCTGAATTATTGAATTTATTTCCACTTTCTTCAATATTCGGGTGTAAAATGTTGGACATAGTACTACAAGTCTTAAAAGGTACTGATAAATTGAATTTCTTAAATCTATTACCAAATCTTTGTGTACACGGCCCGTTGTAATGGACGGATAAATACTTCTTTTGTTTTTTATCTTCTTTTGTTAACAAAAAACACCATTCTAGATATTCGTAGTTTTCGATAATATTATATTTAGGGCCTATATATTATACAATAAAGATTCATCTTCAGAGTCATTACCTCCAGTGTTTGATGTATTGCCGTCCATCCAGTCAAGTAAAGAGAGTGCCATTGTGTAGGGTTGTATTTTTGGCCTTGACTAATGGAGCCCATTGTGATAGGTTCACGTTTGCTAGTCGACAACCGTCTTTTGTTGTGAGACTGTATTTTGGTCATGTGTGATTATATTAAATTGATGGTGATATAGTATAGATCACACAGATGGTATTAAGAACATTAATAGCAATATAGTTTTTAATTTAAGTACGAAATTGTACTAAGAAAGAATATTTAATATCATTTATATTTTTAATTTTACTATCTACGTTAAAGTTTCTTGCACAAGTTACAATACGTTTTTATTCAATTCCTCACAAATCACATGGTATGGGCGTGCATCATTCAACGAGTGAAGTTATGTTTATGATTATAACCTTCCACTTTACCCTCCACAGTCCGAAACCTTAGACTTAAGATCTATAAGTTACACTTTATTCTCAAACATGTCCAAATATCACAGCTAATTATAATTGTTTACATATACACCAACACTACAACATTTTAACACTCTCACCCACCTATTTAACACTTGATGATGATTCTCATACTCTTTCATACACAGGAGGTCGTTATGGCCCACCCACCATCATAAACTCCAGCCACAATATACGTATGGTGGTTATGTTTGAAATAAAAGAATACGTTTGATAGTAATTTTTAAATATGTTCATAAGCCTTAAGTAGTGTAAACCACACCAAAATAATCCGATGATAGCTGTGGCACGTGAAGCCCCCCTCATCACTTCTAGCCCAGCAATGTTTTCAAATATAAATTCGTTGAAAATATTGATGATTTGTGTAAACATCTGTTGAAGTAAACAAACACCGGCATTTGTTATTGTAAACAAATACACATGTTTTGGTTATGTATATTTAGTGATATAATTACGTATAAAAAAGCTATTTAACTTGATAAACATTATTTAATATCATTATATATTTAAATTAATATAATGTTGTACAAATCTACAGGAATAACAACTACCATAGTTAGTTTTTTCCACTATCTTTAAGAGGACTTTAAGTAGTATCATACAGCTGTTTTGTAAACAAAATGTCAATTAAATTGACAGTATTGAACATGCGCATATTTGTAGATAAAACGTGTGGTCGGGTGGTTCTCAGCAACGATATGGCAACACCGCCTAAAATGTAATCGGACTATTTTGGTGCTGTTTTCACTAACTATACTTTCATATTTGACTTAAACGAGTTGCAACAGTAAAATCAACATTATTATTTTAGAAATATATCTTAAGTTGGCAGTGAAGTCTCATCAAAAATAAAATTGTAGTCCCACAAACAGCATGTATACAAAGGCTTCACAGTAAAGGAGGGTATGGAAGTGTCAGAGGCAAACAGGTGCTGAGGTGAAACTAATATGAACGTGATCAAAAGACGTTTGTGCCTGAAGGATGGTGCAAGGGTTGAGAAAGCTTTGCCAATGCTTTATGAGAACGGCTAATATTTATTTAGGATATGATATAAAATTAAGGCAAAGTTAAACCCTTCAATTTATTTTATTATTACTCTAAAAGTATAAAGTGCTACATTAAAAACGCCCCTGTTCATATATATATATTTAACGAAAAGCAAACTTTGGTATATTACTTAGTATAATGACATAGGTAACAAGGCTGGAATAGGGTTGATCAACTAACTAAATTACAAGGAGTGTGCTCCTGCCTCTCCTAAACACACTAAATATATTATGTGATGTTCTCCCCCCACACCTTTGATTTGACATTTGATTGTTCATGGCACAGAAGTGGAAGTCGTAGTATATGAGATGGAGATGATATTTGATTACATATTACACATGTTTATAACTATCTTAGTAAATAGGCCTGCATTTATTAAGATAGTTAGAATAACTAATAGTTTTCCCTAAAATTAATTTTTATTATACAATTATATGATGATTTTTAATGATAACTATCATCTGTTGAATCAATATTTAGACTTACGATGAAATTATATAAAACATTTTCTTAGACTTAGGTACAGAAAAATTTAAATAACCATTCCAGTAAAAAAGATTGTGTGAGTGTAAAAGAGATACAAATTATAATAAAAGTAATTAATTAGTTACAATTAGTTACTATTTATAAAAAATAAAATAATATACGAAATATTATATAAATATGTTGTTAAAAGCTACATAATAATTTTTTTTAATAAATGTTAATACTTATTAATAATATAAACACTACTAATATTAAGAACTAAAATTTCACTTAAGAGCAGGAATTAGAAAGTTTAATAGTTAAAGATCTTCTTATTTCACTGGGAGAAATTAGGGCTCAGAAGCCCTCTCTAACACTTAACTTGGGGACCAACGGCTTAAAGGTGAAGTTCATAAATATTAAGGGCTTATAATAAAAATTAAGGCAGAAATAACTTGTCAAAAAATATAAAATTCAATGGGTTTGGCATGGGAATGATAAATAAAAATAAATTTAAACTATATGTTAATCCAAACACTTTAAACAACCGCAATTTTTTATTACTAAACATAACTGAATGGTTTTTAACCCTGTTTAATGAATGTTAATCGGATATCATCCGATTTCGTATGTAGACTACTTAGCCGAATGGCAGAAATGCATCCAGCAACTGAATAGACCAGAGACAAAGTGTTGTACGCAGGACGTGTGGTTTGGCTCCTCAACATGTTAAATTTTAGGTTAACGAGTTTTCTACTTAGTTGGAAGCATGCAACATGGTTTCTAATAGGCTGGGATTTAGCTTCTAGGTTCAAAGTCATTATTTGAAAGCTTTGAGGTTACTTATGAGTGCTTCTTCAGTAGCTGTGAGGTCCTTGTGTTGTTAATATAAAGCATTATGATCAGCATATATACATTTCATGTAGTTTGTGATTGGGATGTCAGTAGTATAAAAGTTTATAAAAACTGGAGAAAGTTCAGGCCCCTGAAGCAGACCATCCTTCATCTATCTAAAAGACCTTTTTTCATGCCTGGAACTTCAAAAGTTACAGAAGAAAGGGACATTAAAGGAGGCATTTTACAACAAACATTAACTCTATATTGTGTTATAAGCCATCGTAAGATAAAAAAATAATTAAAAAACCAAAAAAAAAAAAACAAAATAATGGTAGACGTTTTAAACTTACTTTCAAACCCATTCTCATTAAATTATCTCATAACTAGGATGTGGTCGCTATAACTTCGACAGGGTGAATAGCAGCTGCTTATCTTGAATTTTAGAATTAGGAATAAGGCATCCTTAAACAAAAGCTAAGAATATATATATGTGGAAATACTTTCTACTGATTCGGAGCCTGTTAGGCTTCAGAATAGAACTTCTTTATCACTTTAATGTTTTTGGAAACTTGCCTGTAACTAAAGTGTGTTTGAAGCCAATACAACACACTTTGTTATTAGCATGAAACAGAAATTTCGAAAATATACCGTCAATACAATTTTTTCAATTCAATTCAAAATTATCTTTATTTCACAAAAACTACACGTAGAACAGTACAAAAATAACCTAACCTAATAAACAATAAATTAAACTGTCTACTTTATTTAAACTAAAATACTTTTTGTGAAAAAAGTTCGGCACCCCGAAGGAAAAACCTGTGTTGGGGTTACCTGCATTGTAAAAAGAAACAAATTAATTTACTCTGAAAAGGAAGAGTTTGCGCCGGCCAAGGAAATAAAAAGTTTTCTTACAATAATCTTAATAATATAACAAAATAATCAAAATAATAATATACTTGTGTGTACTACAGCATGAAATATTATTGACAGATATTCTTACAATTATTGACAGATATACTAACAATTACATAAATCTTTACAGCATATGTTTTCAAGCACACACACACACACACACACACACACACACACACACACACACACACACACACACACACACACACACACACACACACACACACACACACACACACACACACACACACACACACACACACACACACACACACACACACACACACACACACACACACACACACACACACACACACACACACACACACACACACACACACACACACTCACACACACACACACAAACACACACACACGCACGCACGCACGCACACACGCACGCACGCACGCACACACCACCTGTTGACACTTTCAAAGATAGCTAAGTGACAATTCTTAAAAACTCCTCACAATACTGTACAGTAAACAAAAACTGTTTCAATGTTTTACAAAATTGATTTAAGTTGTTGAAAGCACTTAATCGTACAGAAACTAAATTATAAATTCTAGGAGCATTCCAAGTAAATGAATGCTGACATACAGTAAGTCTCGTTTTAGGTACTTGGAATAGTAAATGCCGAAAGTTATATCTATTGTTATCTTGAAAAATAGTTGTAGAGCTTCGAATAAAGAAAATTTTTAAAACTTTGTAAATGTAAAGATTTCGAATTGGAAGAATTTTCAACTGTAGAAATAGAGGCCAGGAAGGAGTTAATCTGTGGGACTTGGTAATGATACGTATGAAGGATTTTTGAAGGATAGTGAGAGGATATAACGTTGAAGCATAAGTGCCACCCCAACATGCAAGGCCATAACTCAGTCTGGAGCTTACTAGAGCATGATAAACATCTAACAACACTTTACGTGGACAAACATCACGCAGAAAATAGAAGCTCCTTACGCTTCTTAACATTTCCTTTTTCACTTTATTTACATGACCTCTCCATGATAAATTTGAATCTATTACAAGTCCCAAGTACTTAATTCCTTCTTCTTTGGTAATTCTAAGGCATAAACAATTTGTATGACTTTTGCAACATAAATCATGATAAATCAGTTCGTTATACACAGACTGTTTACTACTTAGGCTGAAAATCATATATTTAGTTTTCTCACTGAGAACCATGAAATTTATGTCAAACCAGAATCTCAGTAGCCTTAAATCTTCCTGTATTTTGTCATAAATTGTATCTAGACTGTCATAGCAGTAAGTTAGGGCTGTATCATCTGCAAAAGCTGTTATATTTCCATTTAGTTTTCCATTACAGAGATCATTAACATATATTAAAAATAGAATTGGGCCGAGGACTGAACCCTGTGGAACACCATATTTAATTGTAACATAATCGCTCTTATCAGTTCCCAATCGAACACATTGTTTCCTGCCAGTCAGGTAGCTACGAAACCAATTATGAGATACTCCTCTTATGCCTGCTTTCCACATTTTGTTTAAAAGTATGGTGTGATCCACAGTGTCGAAAGCTTTGGTTATGTCAATATATAAGGCTGCACAATGCTTACCTTTATTTAATCCATCATATATATTGTTCAAAAAACTAAGCAAGGCATATTCTGTACTCATTTTTTCTCTAAATCCAAATTGGTTATCACTCAAAAACTTAATATTTTCTAAGTATATCATCAATCTCTTTTTGACCAGTTTCTCAAACACCTTAGCAAAACTTGATAATAGTGAAATAGGTCTGTAACAATCAATATTTTTCCTATCCCCCTTTTTATAAATTGGTATAACAACAGCTTTTTTTAAACAAGCTGGAAATTCACCATCAACAAAGCTTCTATTAAAAAGTTCTGTTAAAACTGGTGCTATTAGAAAAGAGATTTTCTTCAACAAAAATGTATTTACACCGTCGTCTCCAGGTGCCTTATTATTTTTAAGTTTACTAATGATAGATTGAATCTCTTGTTCGTCAGTGGGAACCATGAACATGGAATTTTGTTCTTCAAACGTCTGGAAATATTCATTGTACATATTTAAAACATTTTGAGTGTTGGATTTAATTGAATTTTTTAATTTTTCAGCAATAAAAATGAAATATTTGTTGAATTCACTTGTAATATCTTTGGAGTTTGTTATAACATTCGAACCAGCAACAATCTCACTTATCTCTTTTTTCCTATCACTATTTTCACCAATTAAATCGTTTACAATCCTCCATTTAGCACGAGGGTTCCCTGCACAGTTTTCAAATTTGTTTAAATAATATTGTTCTTTTTTCATTCTTATTATACTGCGCAGCTTGTTTCTGTAACTTTTATAATACTCTTTCAGTCTGAAATCATACGGTCTAGCTTTCATTAGCACATATAGTTTTTTCCTCACTGCAATCTTTCTACATAAATCGTCAGATATCCAAGGGGTTAACTTGACTGGCAGATTATAATTACTCGTTACTTTATTTTCAATACACTTATCAATGGTTAAAGCAAGAGTATCTAAAAAAGATTCAAACGCATCAGAAAGTGATACATTCGTTTTTACAACTAGGTTCCAATCAATATTTAATAATTCATTTTGTAATTTATTGAAATCGATTTTGTAATATGTTTTATTGTTATTGTATTGGGCAGGAATATTTCTAAAATTCAATTTCAGTACTATCATTGAGTGATCTGTAATATCTAAATGCATAACCAAAGCTTCGTAGTTTATAAGTGGCAAATCATTCCTACATATCCTCATAAAACAGTGATCTAAACAGGTGTGACTTTGGGCTACAATTCTTGTCGGCTCATCAATCAAACACTTCAAACCATTACTAGCCAACAATGTTAAATATCTTTCAACAATATAGTCGTTTTTAGCCAAAATATCGCAGTTAATATCACCAGTATAGACAATGTTACGACCATGGTTTTTAAACAATAGGTGCTGAAGGTCAGTCAGATACTGTGCGAGGGGAACCCCGTGCAGCCTGTAGACGGCGAGCAGCTCAAGCTCAACGTTATCTATGTGACAGGTTATTTGGAGGCAGTCAGCAGATTGTACGTCTGTTAGTCTATCTACTTTACTGCACTGATAACAATCACGCACATACACCGCTACACCCCCAGAGCGATATCTTTCATTACAGTTACTAAACATATTAAAACCAACAATTTTGAATAAATTTAATTCGTGTTCTGAAATCCAAATTTCTGTCAGTACAATAATATCCGGTTTAAACGGTAATGTTTGCAAATTGGCGATGAAATAATCATAGTTTTGCCTAAGACTTCTGATGTTTTGATTCGTTATCACTAAAGATTGTTCCAATTTACCACTCAAGATTAATTAGAAAACAAGAAACAAAATTCACTAGCATACCATACATCATACATTCACTCAGTCTCACACACACAATATTTAACCAAGCAAAATATAATCTATATTCCATTTACAAACTATGCTACATTTCACACCACAATTTACAATAATACAAATTATAAAAACGAAATAGTGATATTTGGCCAAATTAAGCGCAATTCAAAGACTCACAAAATAACATGGTTTAGGTACTTATATAAAGAAAAGAAAAACTAGATTAAAGAAATTATCATCCTCTTATAATACATAACACTAACTATCCATAGTTCACAAACATATTCATTCACGCATACATTCGTACCGACATACTTGCACATACATACACCTAAAAAATATTACAAGTGATAATTGAAATAAATAACATGATTTAGGTACTTCTATGAAGAAAAAAATCAAGATTAAAGAAATTATCAATACATAACACAAACTATCCATTCATTCACGCATACATTCGTACGGACATACTTGCACATACATACACTTAAAAAATATTACAAGTGATAATTGAAATAAATAACATGATTTAGGTACTTCTATGAAGAAAAAAATCAAGATTAAAGAAATGATCAATACATAACACAAACTATCCATTCATTCACGCATACATTCGTATGGACATACTTGCACATACATACACTTAAAAAATATTACAAGTGATAATTGAAATAAATAACATGATTTAGGTACTTCTATGAAGAAAAAAATCAAGATTAAAGAAATGATCAATACATAACACAAACTATCCATTCATTCACGCATACATTCGTACGGACATACTTGCACATACATACACTTAAAAAATATTACAAGTGATAATTGAAATAAATAACATAATTTAGGTACTTCTATGAAGAAAAAAATCAAGATTAAAGAAATGATCAATGCATAACACAAACTATCCATTCATTCACACATACACTCGTACGGACATACTTGCACATACATAAGTAAAGGTAAAAAAAAATATATAACGAGTAAAAATTGAAATAAAATAACAAAAGCAAGTTGACTTATTTAAGCAAATAACAAAGTACTGATAAGTAATAATCACCATTTATAAATTATTTAGATCATCCATTGTGGTTAGTACCTTGACTGGATCACCCTGGTTCTTCCTCATGAGAATTCTGCCAGCACGGATCCAAAGATAGGTGTAAGCCTTGTCCCTCTTGACCTGGCGGGCCGCGGCTAGTAGTCTACGTCTCGCGGGGCTGAGGCTCTCGTTCACATACACCACCTGCGACAGCAACTCCGTCATCCCGAGATCTTGCGTTGACAGATTCCTCTTGACACGCCGCTTCTGTAGGAGGCCCTCAGCATCTATTCTCCGCACCATCTTCACAATGATACCAGGGGGCTTTCCGGAGGCATCTCTGCTACGAAGCCGGTGACAAGCATCGATCTTCACATCGTCAATCGGGTAATCCAAGGCTCGACCCACCGCTTTAACAATGCCGACCACGTCTTCGTTCTTTTGGTACGGGATCCCCTGTATTTCCAACGTATTTCTTCTTGAATACTGGTCGGCGTCGTCTTGTCTAGCCTCCAACTCCACCACTCTCTTACGGAGACTTATATTTTCCGTGGTAAGTTCCTCCACCTTCTTCATCCACACAGAGAGCTCTTCCTTCTGTTTAAAGACCAGTTCTTTAGTCTCAGCGATTTCTGTGTGACAAAGATTCAGTGAAGTGCCTAAGTTTTTCTCCACTCTGTTAAAGTCTTCTTTTATTTCATTGAACATTTTAAATATATCCTCATACGTGACGCTGGTGGCCGATTCGAGTTTCATGCTTTTTCGTCGAGTCTGAGAACACGGCTCGCACCTCCAGCCTTGATCCTGCTCATTAAGGAATGTGACATCTTCATTAGTTAAGTTGACACACCTCCCATGAAACTGTACTTTACATTCCATGCACGTGACAGCTGGAACACTTGCATTCACACGAATCGGCTTAAGGCACTTACCGCAATTTGACATGTTTGAGAAAACACTTATAAAATAAACAGTAAATGTATACCACTTTGTAAGTATAAATGATAACTATAAATTTATAGTGAATAGAATTATCAAAGCTCTCTGTTCTGACAGGAAACAACAAACTTGACACACAAGTCAACGAAACGTAGAGCTCAACGGTAAACCACACTGATAAACTGATAAGCGAGCGGCCGACACACGTCTCTCCTGCTCAGAGTCCAACTCATCACTGTGTTACATGCTGTTACATGCTACATACATGCTGATTTCCCTGCTGGTATAGTGGACATTGCGTTGAGGATGATTTTGGTCACGTTCAGAGGAAACCTTAAAAGCTGTACGTAACCCATGGGTATTTCTTAAAAAGCAACTATTCTTGTAGCTGGACTGTCACACTTTATTGTTGTCCAAGATATGGCAGATATAACACAAATAATATAACTAATCTAACTAGAGCATAAATTATAAAAAAATTACACTTAAATTGAATAAACCGAGTCGTTATATCCTTCTGTAAAGTAGTGTGCAAACAGTGTTTTTTTTTTTTTTTTTTAATACTTTCCAAAAGTGTATTTTAATAAATGAGGATCTAACACTTTGTAAAAAACACTAATATATTTAAGGTAATTATACTTTTTGTTTCATAAAAATCATAGCAATTGTTTAGAGTCCTAAATAATATATTTATAGTCAAATTATAATAAAACTGGCCAATAGAATTAAATACAAAAAAAGCTGCAAACTATATTAATATATATGTGAGAAATTAACTTTCTGGGGAAACTAAAACGTTGAAATAACTAAATGTGCAACTGAATTAAATTATTTAAGCTTTATAGTAATTAATTCGTACACCACATGTATAATATCAATTAATTACATAATATGAAATTATAGCATAATAAAAATGTAATATAAATCGTTGATTTGGTTCAAAAGATTTATTGTAAGTTTTTAACTATTTTTTAAGTGTACCAAATTAAATTATCATTTCAAATAATGATTAAGGTTAACACAAATTAAATTCCAAATGAAAGATTCAAATCCCTTAAAGCAATACTAATTTATAAATGTCTGTTTCTACTTATAAGGAATTGCCTTGACGCTGAAGGTGCTCTCACTCAATTACCATTTCAAAAGGACATAATGAGGTCCTGCAGGGTCTTACTTAACTTAAGCCAGCTGGGGTCGTTATTAGAATTTGGGTCACTTCACCTACTGAAAGACTTATCACGTTTTAGAGGATTTGAACTACACAGGAGCAACGTTTAAATATAAATTAAATGTTGTGAAATTGTGTTTAGTTTATTTAAATGTAGCACTTAACATTTTATTTCTAGAAACTTAAATACTTTTCTACTTCAACTTTTCTGGTCTCATAACTTATCGTTGTTTCACTGATCCCAGCTACAATATTACAAAAGGCTACCTATATACAGTCGGATAGTCATCATAATTAGAAATATAAAAAATAACTATTTATATGCTGTACATTCATAAGAGTACTAATTTGTACAAACGTGTATATTCTTGTCACATTATAAGTTTACAAACACTAAAATATATGAAACTAATAGTTGATACTTGATTAATTGGTAATCATACAACCTAATTTGTTATGACATAAAACTATTTAAAATCATTGGTTCAAATACAATATTAGTTAGATAATAGGTTGAATATCAAATCGTTGTAATATCTAAGTGGAATCACTCAAAATATTGACATGATTTTTAAATAAATACGTTGTGAGGAAGAAGTCTTTCGCAATACAAACTAACAACTTCTCTTTTGTTTTTGTGATTGCAAAATTAACACTCAGAACAATAAGGAGATTTTTTACCTTCTACGCCAGTGGCATTTTGAACTTGATATTCAAATGTTGTTGAGGGACAACGGGCCAAACACCTATGGCAAATTTAAGTTTGTAATGTATTTAATTATGTTGGCAGTATGTCTTGAACTTGTATGTCGTACTGAATAAATGATTGTCCTATTGATCGACCGACCCACCCCTTCGCCCCTCTCTCTCTCTCTCTCTCTCTCTCTCTCTCTCTCTCTCTCTCTCTCTCTCTCTCTCTCTCTCTCTCTCTCTCTCTCTCTCTCTCTCTCTCTCTCTCTCTAATTTAGCTAAAGCAGGCCATGGATAGGGTCTTAAATTGTGATATTATCTTAGCAAATTCGCTGTAACTGTTTTGAGAGAAAGTTTCTTTGTAGGTTTTGTGGGAGCTCTTCTTTAATATGGGAAGGTGGACCAAATCTTTGTTGAACCAAACGGGAAAACTGAGGGCCTAGATTTAGTTATAGGGGAATTCCGCAAGACGATATCCCTGACTGTGTTGATGAACATGTTAAAATACAGATTAAATTTATTACTAACACAAAGTATCAAAATACTTAAATAATATATACAAAATTATTCTTATGAAGGTTTGCAGTGTTGCATTTGAATTGCATACACATGAAATATTTTCACACATAATTAATAAACTTACTTAAAATACATATGCATAAATAATACCAATGAGTATAATGATATAAAATGATATATATTTCAAAATAAAAGTTTATAGCTATAAATTTTTAATTTACAATAATTGTTACAAATACTGTAATGCAAAACCTAGTGGTATATCAATAAATCACACCAGTTCTTAATAATACATGGAATCATTCTTATTTGAAAAATGTTTCATTCAGTCATATAATTCTAAGGTACTTAAAAAACTAACAATATTTTCAATACAAATGTGTCCATAAAAACTACAAAAAATTTACGTTGTAAGTCTGAAAGAGACTAAAGTAATGAATTAATCTAAAAATGTAAGCTGGACATGTCGGATGCGAAGAGCGGTCACACCAAGCATTACGATGAAACCATTGTTAAACACAGGCTATCCATAAACATGACGTAATGAATATGGACGGTTTGTTTGTGCTGTTTCCGTGTTGGCTTTTGTGTTGAGTTGTGATTTCCCTTAGTCAACATTAGCCTAGATGGATGTTGCGACAATATCAATCAACATAACATAACGGTACGGTAAGTGGTAGCTGAAATAGGTGAGTGCATTTGATGTCTGTGTTTACAAAAAAGTGTTTACAGAAAGAATTGTGTATCTTATACCTGTAGCAAACCACAGAATAACTTAATTATGTTTAGGATATAACCATAAATTGTTGTAATTAAAAATAATATATGGTATGGGCGTTAGGTAGAGTAATATATACTGAAATATAACTATAAAAGTTACTTTGTTAGAATTATTTTTCATCTATTGTTTTGTTATCAAATATATTTTTACTTCTTAAATTAAATTACAATAAAACATGTCATTAAATAAACATAATATATGGAAAAATATATTAAAAAGTAATTGAGGGGTTTCGTAAATTTTTTGTCTGAAATTTGTTTTGTACTAGATAAATAGTCAATAAACAAGAAAATTAACGTTTATTTCAGCGGAAAATTATGAAAATGAGGAAGAACTAAAAACTATTTCTTTCCTGTAAAATAGTGATGTGGGTATTCATATTTTATGAACGTTTTTCCTCATTACGAATATCACAATATTTTTACAATCAAACCATAATCAAGCACGCTAGCAGTTTTTACCATAAACATTGATATGCTAATCTTAATTTACTACAATTTCAATTTATTTAATTCTAAATATTGGTTAAGCATTTTTTATAAATGTAATATATTAGTTCTAGCTTGTATTTTAAATATATATATATATATATATATAAATACTAATTAGTTATGGCCTGTTGGTTTCTAATTTTAAAATATTTTTAAATGCAGAGACTGTGAGTGAGTAGTACAAGACAACTAGCTTAAGTTAGAGACAGCATAGGTTCGAATCCTATCCCTGGCTGTAAACTTATCATTTATATTCCCCCTGTACCGTATAGTTCTTACGCCGTTACAGTAATTAAGCAAAATTAAGCTATAGACCTGATAAATTATTCCATTAATATTTTTGAGTCTCTAATATCGTATTTTAGTAAAAACAATAACCGTAAGCAACAAAATATTCTTGATTGTTCCTTATTACTACCAATAACACGTGCAATACTATACACGATCGACCAGGATTCCTTAGTTACTCGATAGTTATTACAAAAAGCCATCGTATCGTGCATAAAGTGGGCAAGGGCATATTCAAGATATCGATATACCACGGAAGTTAGTGCCTGCAGTACCGTAACGGCAATTTAGGTACGGCGTTCATTTTGCCTATCTATAGAATTTAACGGCGTTCCTTTGCTAGTCGAAGATTGGCGTTGGACATTCTAACCGCTTTATAGAGTTAGTTGACTGGAAATACTGAGTTCTATAGTATTTATTTATAGTTTGGATTTTTAGTTATGTGAGGAGTTAAACTCTAATCAACATTCAAGTCAAATATGTATTAATTTTATCAGGATTATAAAAGATGATTCCGTTTATCCGTTTATAATGCGGAGTTTCACATTATAAGGAGGTATTCTCATACTAAATAATAAATAATTAAAATAAATATACTATCAATTTAAATCAGCACACCATTTATATGTAAAGGGTAATTACTTCTTTTATGATTTTTAAAAATGTTAAGGAAACTAGTGTAAGAATATAATACAGTAAGAACAAACAAATTGTATATATCTGAGTTAAACTAATACACATGAGTAGTTGAATTCCGTGACATTTTAATGTATAATTTACATCTTAATAGCTGAATAATCTTAAAAAAGAACGTAAATACTTCATTATTTACCACAATAAATATGTACATTAACACATTTAACTTATTTTATCCAAACAATCGAAGAAAATAATAGATTTACAAACTACTAGTATAACATATTATTTTTTATACATTTTTATAAATATTTACTATCCATTGTATGCCTTATACAGTACTTGACACTCACAAAGCTTCACGTTACTAAAATAAACTATTTTTATCGCCGTTAAGTCTCACTGGGAAGTTTGGCTTAATAACTCTCGAAGGAGCTTAGCATTCAAAAGTTTAGGAAGATCCAAACCAATTTTTTTTAGTCTTTTATATCTAGGTATATTTTACACCTATAACTTAAGCAAATCTATAAATAATTAAATCTAATTTGAGACTCTATTCAGTAGATGTTTCTATTGTGTATAGTTTCTACTCCAAAGCTAATCCATAGGCGCCTCGTTAGGAACCCCAAGAGCTTTGAATAGTCTCTAAACTGTCAGCCTCAACACCCTCGTAATCCTGCAATTAGAGGAGATCTAATTTAAAACATTTAAGGTTATACTAAAAATGAAGTATCATAGATATAAACTTAGGTATCATTCGACTACAGCAATAATTCTGTACATAAATAACCTTGATACTTATCATATTATGATATAGTATTAATGGATTATGACCATAAATAAGCCCATAATTCCTGATAAACTGATAATATAGCCAATAGTAACATGTAAATTAGCAGACTTTCTTTTACTGAATTGTTGCAATTAGTTGTCATAAGTCATTGTATCTGTGATTAGACCTTGATTTTTTAAAAAGATATTTTTGTCTGTTTATTGAACACTTTTTTATATGAACGTAATAAGAAATATTTTGTTGAAACAAAACAAGCTGGATCCTTTATAACCTACAACAATTCTAAAACGATAAATTATTGATATTGTGTTGAAAAGTATTAATATAAAAATCTATTGGTAGGAAACTGTTTTCATATCTTCCTGAACTACCAATAAGGGTGCTAAATAAAGTTAATGTTTTTTATTTTAATTTTAAACCAAAAACTCATTAATGTAACATTTTCAGAGAAAAATATTGTCAATGATTGACCACGTACATCCTCCGGAACCGCGAGACCGGATTGACAGGGCTGTTTATCATCTGCTCCATTGTTGTCCCTAACTGTATTGTGAACAATACTTGATATATTGCCAGCAGATCACTGCGGTGTTATATATTGTCATCCCAGCACCATACTTCTTTGTACAACGTGTTTACATCTGACACAATACGGTTTAACTGACCAAGTTATAGAAAATCGATTTTATTTGTTGCTAATATTGAAACTATTAGAAGGAAAATTATAAATTTTTTTGATAATACCAAATTATAGGGATTTATTGTAAATACATTTTAAATTGTCGCTTTATCAACTACAGTCAAATTCACTAAAAGTAAACTGTTTTTCCAACTACACAGTTTATTGATTTGATATTTTTGCGTGTTTTGTTTTTTAAATTTTTCAGCATTCTTGTGTAAAACGAGTAAATATATAAAAACACGCAAGAACTTTTTAAAAAGTTGTGTGACTGTCTAGTAATAACCAATGTATAACATATTACCAACGTTTATTGCCTAATACAAGTTCAAAGTTTGTAAACACCAATGGTAAGGAGGAAATATATTTTCTTTGACTATAAATATACATTTTAAATATCTTTAGTTTTTTTTTTTAACTAAGAGTTGCATATAATTTAGTTGATTTATTTACTGACACAAATTATGATACACTAAAAGTGTGTCCAGAAATAAAGATAGACAAACTTTGAATTATCAATTCCGTTCATACAAATATTTAAAATAATGTTTTACATGTTTTAAATCAGACACATTAATAAATAAGTAATTGATATATTATTATACTAGTCTATAAAAGTAAATCAATATTTCGATTGACTATAATTTTTTATTTTAATATTAATGTATCCCAATAAACTAAAATAACTAGGAATAAGATAAATGTCGTATTTAGACATTATATTTACATCTGCAATGATATTTTCTTGTAACTCTAGGACTGAATCTTTATTATTACGTCATACACTTTAATAACGTTACTTTGTAAACGATAAGCAAGTAAATATTTTAGAAGTCAAAATAAAGAAAATAATGACAAAAGGAAATGTAAATAAATCCAAGACAAAATGTAGACTTCAGCTATTTAAACGCACATAAAACTGACGCACACATTAAAATACAATTATGTTTGTTAATACATTTATAATGCGTAGTTTATTTTTGAAAATTGTGTTCTTCGAAAATGTTATGAATAATTAAACTTCATATCATAATACACGATATAGTACAGCATATTTTAAATTTAAAAAGATAATATTTATCTAATTAAAAACCAGTAGTTAGAACAAACAAGAATGATTAATATAATTTATTGATTTTAAACTATATGATAATCCTATAATTATAATAATATATAATTTTTTTAATTTATAATTATAAATATTTATAATTTTAAATTTAATTTTTTTATTTATATATTTTGGTAAGGTAATATGCTATCACAAAATGTGAGAATTTGACACTTCTTAATTTTTCAAGTACGACCTGGTACCACACAAATTAAGTCGTTAGCCCGATTTACAAGTTAAAATTCAGCCTCTAAGGAACCCTCAATCCTGCGGGAGATCGTAGCGTGGTTCTTATATAACGTTCTTCCTGTTCTGTTGTTCTTGCATAACAGTTTATATCATTTGACATTGAATTGTTTGCTATTAATTAATATTGAGGGCCTAAAATAAATTATTGAAGCAAAATAAAAGTTGTTTAATCTATAACAAAAGTGTGTTTTAAATTATTTATAATGGCGTAAATCATGCTTTTATGTCTACTTAAGTAACCCATTACAAACGGTGAATTGGGCAACAATATCCTTACGTGTGAATTATAACCTGTGTCCAGTATAACTACTTTTGATTTCTATGTATAGAATTAACAACCGTAAATTACCATGATAGAGTCAATAATTATAATTTCATTAATCTTTACAAACTACAAACACCATGCGGAAGACTAATCAAACTCTTGGTTCAAGGCTAAGAGACACTAACGCAAGTTAAACACCTGACCAAAAGTATTTTACAAGGCCATCTCACAAAGTAAGTATACACTACGTAAAAGATCGTAAATTAAAACAAAACTTTGAAGTTTCCATTGGATTTTAATTATTTTTAAGCTAACTTACTTAACTAAAATAATTTATACATTTTTCCTACATTCATGACAAGCTATAAATAAGCGCTACGAATTAGGTTTGTAGTGTTAAATAGCCTTATATTAAATCAACATATATTGATAATGGATAATCACTTCAGGATGAAGACTGTTCTGCTATTTTGTCTTAACCAAGATCGATTCATTCCACTAGTAACACAGTACGGAGTCTGCTACATGTGGAGTGTTGGCCAGATCGTACAGTAGCCACGGAATATCTTGAGCTGTCGAAACCGTTACTTTTCAAATGCTTGGTGGTTAGCGGGGGGGGAGGAGTACGGCATATGCATACGTGGCTTTGTACTACTAACCTGACTTTCAGACGTTGCCTGCCGCTGCTGATCATCTAATTAGAGAGTGGAGTATCGCTGCCTTCTTTTTGTATCGAAAGCGTTTGTTATTGTACATATTAAGAGCAATAGTTTTGTTTCTATGTTAATATGTAACTTAGCGACAAATGTTATAATTCAAGTATTACTATAATTAAAACATCTGCCCGTATTTAAAGAGATTAAATTCAACATTGTTCACAAAGTTATTTACAAGTATGTATATCCTAATATACAATTAAGTTACGGACTCCTTACAATAAAAACTATAACATAAGTTATTTACTAACATAACTTACATTCTGTAAATTAACTAGTGTTTAATTATCTTGTATTTCATATAATTTTATTTTATTTTCTCATTAAATACTAGACAAAGATAATGGTATTATAATTAAAGACCTATATTTATAGCATGATAACACATTATTATACCAAGTAATATGATTATAAATAAATAATATCAGTGATTAATTGGATGGGAGTTGTGTTCTAAAAAAGGTAACTTGTGGGCGTGGTGACTTGATGTTTACAGCTATGTTAGTAGTACGCTAAACTCTGTTTATTGGTAGAGATCCCCCTCTCCCGGCACTGACCGTTACGTAAGCCACAGCTCAAGATATCCCGTGGCTATGTTACATCACTTAGCTTTGTCAGTAAAGTACCAGTCACGTATCACGAAAACTTAAACATCTCATTTAGGATAATTCAACTAGTTAGTCTAATATTAGATCGATTCATCACCCTAGTGACACAGTACAGGAGGCTGCGACATGTGGAGTGTTGGCCAGATCGTACATCACTTGAATATGTCAATGATGAACAAGCCACGTTACATGATTTATTGTATTTAAGCACAATTTGCTATTTCATGGCTATATATTTAAAACAATTCTACTTACATAAATGTATCTTGTTTGTAAATGTTGTCCTTGGTTCCTTAAACATATTATAATAGGTTTCGAGCTACTAGCATTCTTGCCTATTCTTATAAGATTTTTTTTGTTATTTTTATAGCCTATATTTTTCGGATTTGTTTAAAATGAGTTAGGGGTTTTATAATAAGAAAATTTCCTTAAGTTTAGAAGCCAAGCTAGTAGACCTTTTAATATTCTTAAAGTATATATTTAATAAAAACACAGAAAATAACAAAGCAGCTTTCATCACCAAAGAATTTATTATTAGGGTAAGTGTAAATCACTTCAAATAAACAACTTAAATACTGAATAAAACAAATATTGTATTAAATATTTCGTCCTAATGTGCTATGCTTGTATTAAGTACTAAGTTAAAACACCATTGTGAAACTTATATAAAGTAAAAGTTGTTTATTATATGTTTTATAAGCTAGGTCTGTTGTGCAGCTTTTATGGGTACGGTAAAAAAGCTACGTTTTCTCAATGTTTAAACTACCAGAAGCTTCAAATATAAAACAATTCCTGCCAGTGAATACCATTTATTAATGATAGATAACAACTATCTGTGCCATAATAGTCTACAAGAATATGGAACCCACCTTTTAACCACGTTCACTAAATCACATGGTACTAGCGTTGTGAGATGTCGTGTGGTGGCCAGGTCGTTTATCACATAGATATGTCAATAATGTTCCAGTAGTCCAATGCCACATATATGTAGCCCCCACCACTCTTTGATACAACCACAGAGATGGTTAGCGGTCTTGGGGACGAACTGCATTTTCATATATAAATACATTGACAAAATGTCAGGAAATATGGTGGTATTATTGATTGTATTCATAAACCTATCGAACAATTTTATATTTAAATAAGGGTTTACATAATGTAGTGAATGAGTATATATGTTGTGTTTTAGTTTAAGAACTGTAGTAATAACAAACTTTACTTCAGTAAAGCTTGTTATTACTACAATATAAATATAAACATATAAATTTATAAATTTATTAAAAAAATAAATAAAAACTTCCAGTAGAAAACAAAGCCTCTTCAATATTACATAACATGATTAATAATTGAACATAATAAATAATTCTTTTCGATACGTACGTGATAATTTATATATAATCAAGCAATTTATTCAAAGTCACCCAACAATTTTTAAAACTGAATAACAATCGTAAAATATATTATTGACATTATGTTCTCCAAATTCAATTTAAACTTTATATATCAGGTGTTCAAATAGTCTGGAATAACCTTAATATTTTATTATTTAATATTAATAAACACAAAACAATGAAACTCTAGGATTATTTCCTCATTGTGGTTACTAACTTTATGGTTGTCTTAACTGTATTTTTTCGCTTTGTAGGGACGTCCTGTGGATGAAGGCTAAAAAAGTCTTAGTGTAACCATAGGCCCAGTTATATCTCATTTTAAAGGCCATTGTTAAAGGAACACATTTCCTCTACCCTGACTGAAAAAGGACTATTCGTTTGGAAATAGTAGCCTTTCAAAATTCCAACGAGAAAAAAGATATACCTTTAAAATTAGGTATATCTCGACCTATGATTACATTTAGATTTTTCATATTTTATCCAAAGGACGTCCCTCCAAAGTGTAAAAGGACAGTTAAATTGACCAAAAAGTCAGTAACTACAGTAAAAATGTGATCCTAGAGTTTTATTGTCTGCATTAATTAATAAAATAAACGTTAAGAAGGTTCCAGACTTTTCGACCCCCCGGTATATAGCTGCTTCCAATAAAACAGATATAAATCTAAAACATAAAAAAATATAAACTCAGAATAAAAAGAACAAATACTCCATAACTTTCGGAGATGGGAGGCCAACTGCCTTAAGCCTTATACTGAAATGAGGAAATAAGCAGAATGAGGGACTAAATTGGGACACCGTGTTTCTTTTTTATGCCCTGTTTACTACTTCCTCTCCTGAACCAACATATCAGATTCTGAGTTTATAGGTTTGATTTTTTAAAACAGAAAATTTTATTTTAAAGTTTGGTGTTTCCAAAATAATAACTGGAAAAATATGGATGCTTTAAATACCAAAATATTCAATTAAAAGTCAATTGCATAATTAAAATTTCAAAATCATAAATGTGAAATCAATATCTTATTTAACAGCGCTTCTTGGAATCAATGAGTTTAAATACTCTTGATGTTAAAATGCATGATGATTTCATTGATATAATTTGTCTGGTGATAAAATGTAAGAAACATATGTCATTTAGCTTTTAAATCTAAACATTTGAATTCATAGATTAAAATATAATTTAGATAATATTAAAATGTTTATTCTATAAAAGTCTTGCCATTTATACGGAATAGTAGCATTCGATCATGATGTATTAGGAAGTTAAATAAATGACATACTTTTATTATTTTTTCTTTATCCCACGAGTATACTATAAAACCTTTCGATATGCTGGGAATAAAAACATAATCTTAAATGAAAAACCCTAATTTGCGTTTTAATATGTGTAAAACCTATACTTTCAAACTCAACTTAATATTTCATTGATCATGTAGAACGTATACCATATGCAAGCGAACATACATGTTAGGAATATTCAATAAGTATAGATATTTTTAAAAATATTTAGATATTCAATTTTAATGAGGTTAGTATATTACTAAAAAAAAACACAAACTATTAAAAAGAATGATTGAACATAAAAATAGTTTAGTACGTCATAAAATTTAAACGCCTTTTAATACGGATCAATAGTAAATAATTGAGGAAATTTAGGTAACTTAAAAAACTTATTTTCGTTGTGATCATAAAGAGGGGAAAAATTAATCTTATCAATCACAGGGTTAAATGTCTTGTACACCATTATTTATTAATAACTCCATTTATATATAAACGAAAACAAACTTGATCAATTTTGACCTACTAGGATGCTTAAATTAAAAGTATCATAATAAGCAATATTAAGTAAAATATACATAACATGTTTGTGGGTATCACTTTAAATAAAAATATATTAATTTTTAAGTACATAGCATTTAATCGACGTTCCAATTTTTAAATTATTTAAATAATAGTGTCATGATTTATTCTTGTAATGCTAAATAGTATAAAATAAATATTACCAAGGTTTATTTACTATCCCTCGTAAAGACTTTTGAGGGTATATGGGTTACAATGAAACAAAGGAGTGCCATATGAAAGGCGCACATCACAAGAATGGGTTCTCCCGTGTCTTTGTCAGCTGAGGTGACCTTGAGGTTTCTACAGTAGCATTATTCTCTTACAACAATGAAGGGAGTCTGAGATTTTTTTGAGTAAAACAGATACCTTCTATATCACGGTCATACAGTGCACCTATTTTTCCTTAAAAGAAGTACGTCTAATCTGTTATAGACTGTAAGTACATAGCACTTGATCAGTTATTCGTTTGTTTTATGCGTATTGTCAAACTAATTTAGCATATAATTAATATATAAATATAAAAACATACCCGAAAATGTTTATACTAACGAATGTTGACCATAGCACCACTCACAATTGTTATTATTTATTTATTTTGTCTACAATAGTTTAAAAAATATTTAATTGATAAAAGGTATCATTCAAAAAGTATTTATAATTTAGTTATTCGTAAAACTTAAAGATATTCAAAAAAGGTCAATAAATAAATATTTATTGGTATGTTTTATTTTTATGAATATCACTCTGTTCTTGTTCAATGAACCCACACTAAGCATATAGTAAATAAATAGCCATATTAATTCTAATAATGTGTGATGTTTCTAACTCACAAAACTTATCAATAAAATATTAGATAATTTGTAAAAAAATATATATAGATATTTGCACTTTTACAACGTAAAAAATTTATTAAAACTTTTATATACAGAAATTTACAATACCATACAGTAGGTACAAGATGGCATAAATAATACTGTAGTTGATTTCGGAAACCAAAGCTAAAATATTTAGCCTTAAAGGCTTATTAATTATTATTAATATTGCCTTCCTTATTTTGTCCAAAATTCCTTCATGTTCCTTCATATCCAAGAAAATGGTTCAAATTAAGAAACAACTTTACTATCTTTACGTTGTTCTAAATATACCGTGCAAAACTTGTGTTTTGTGAATTATTTTAAATATTCATAGTTTCTAACACTGATAAAAATGATGATTAACAAATTATAAATTATTTAAAAAATACTAAACTTATGGCTTACTTATACAAGTACAGTAATAAAATTGATCATTGAGACTCACTACTAGGGTAAACTCTAATAATAAGTAAACAACATTTTCGTAAGAGCACTGAGAAAATCGTAAAAAATAAAAAAAGGTGTTTTCAACTGATTATTGTTTTTCTATAAAGTTAAACAGAGACAATATTATTTAAATTGCGATGAAATAACTAAAAAATAAAATATTACATTTTATTGATTTATCTTCTTGAACAAAATATAATGTTTGAACCCTTATCTGACTTTTATTATATAGTATTGATCTCTGCAAGGAACCTATTAAAACTGATACAGGGAAAACCAGTACATTACGAGGTGAATATTACTGATAAAACATGTAGTTAGTGCAAGTATTTGAACCTGTGCTATGATTCAGGCTCATTACGCATCACACAAAATTAATATAATATGTATATACATGCACGATTAAAGAAAAAACAATTTTATAAAATGATGGTAGTAAAAATATCTATTTACAATAGCAATAACTATTAGGTTATTTTAAATAACTCCTGTTTTAGAAATGTTTAAAAAAATATAATTTTCCTTGTAATCTATTAATATAGAAAGGTTAATATGTTACAGATGGACATCTTAAATAAGTTTGAGAAAACAGTATACAATATAGCTCATAAGAACATAGTTGTTATAAAGCCTATAGCATTTAACAGCTATTAAGTTGAATTATATCACCTGAGGAAGGGTTGCCTTGTGGACTGTAATGCTAAAGAACATTCTCAAATCCTTCTCGTTAGTAAAAAGGACATTTCATTCTTTCCATCATCACAAAATATTCTATACTATTGAATAATCTCGTTACGTAATACTAAGGAGTGTCACAATTTACTAAAATTTTAATCTACAATTTTGTATTTAGAAAATCAAATAAGTTTAATGTTGTTCTTTTTAGGTAATTGTAATTTAAGATTTTAACAGAAAAATCAATGTAGAATATTTCATTGATGCATATTTCTACAATATGAACCTAGGAATGTCACTTATTTAACAATTGTTAAAGGATAATTTATAATCTAATATTTCGTTATTATCAGAAATGATTCTAACCTAAAAAAAATTAAAAATAAATTAGCTACTTTTAAGCTCTAAAAGATTTTAAAATATAACAATAGCAATAAGTATAAAATATTATTAGGAATAAAAGCTGTTTAACAATATATTGAAATCCAATGAAAATATCAAATCCAGTCATGTTTTATTAAAGATGGACATTTTATAAAAACATCTTTCGAATATAACAAAATGTAGGGTAATTATGCACTTTCTTGCCACCAAACAAATTTGGAACATTTTCCTTGAAATGGGTCTAGAATTGGCTGTATTTTCACGAGATATACTTTTTATTCCGCGGAAATAACGTATTTTACCGAAAAATTCGAAAAAACCAATGTCACAACTTTTAGTAATTTTGTCATATTTCCGTTAATTTAAACGGTATTTTAATCATCTTTTTTTTGTTTTGATGTGTTTTTTGCGCTGAATACAAATTTGAAAATTATTTTGGTCTATTACAAATATTTCTCGAGAAATAACGGTAAAACTACTGTCGCGGCGGATCGCGATTAGCGGCCATTACGCGATCATTATATACAACAACTATTAATCACAAAAACCGAATTCATCTATATTCCCGCCGGAGTGACGGCCGGCAGGCCGTCATGCAGGCCAAACGCCCGAATTTAATGCAAATTACGAATTTTTGTTGAGAAAATAGACAATTAGGATAAGTTTGGTTATGTCAGCAAAAAATGCATTTTTCGAGCAGAAAAAATAATTTTACTACAAAACCAGTTATATATTTGTCTTCAGCATAAAAAAACACGAGAAATGAAAAAATTTGTCGAAAAATAACGATTTTTAAAAAAGTTGGTTTTTTCATTATTAAATAAAAATCTAGTTTTTCGATTTTTCGGTAAAAAACGTGTTTTCCGCGGATGAAATCAAACTCCTCAAGAGATATAAACTCATTTTTCACCACTTTATTAACATGAAATCGTATTTTCAGAGGTTGCAAGAAAGTGCATAATTACCAAATGTAGTATTCTTAACACATGATATTTGTCGTGGTAGAGATGTTCTTATAAATTTCACTATTTAATATTATTTTAAGAATTTTGATTGTATATGTCTCTCTGAGAAATTATTTTAAAAAACACAAGGTGAGTTTAAAGTTCGTCTTATTTTACAAAGTGAAGTTGGGGCTAAGAAGCCCTCTCTAACACTTAACCTGGGGACCAACGACCAAAGTTGACTTCTGAACCACTACCAGTGACTGAGCCGGTGGGCTGCGGGCAAGGAGGGGATCACTTAGACGGTAAACCATCCAAGGGACAGCCACGCCCAATGTTGCTTAACTCTGTTATACAACGTAAGCAACGATTTTCCTTGAGGTCACGGTATGTACGTACAAAAGAGTTCATGTCTGAAAGGCCTTATTTACAAGATGACACATCCTTGTGTTTGCGTCACCAAAGGTCACTAGGTTTATGAGAAAGTGTCACTATACTGTCATAAAATTAAGGGTGCCAACTTAATTAAATATGTCAAGACCTGATGCTACCATGAAGACTTATTGTATGTTGTACATTTATAGTTAATTTGTTACCTTCTTATTATATGTGGTGAGTTTCATTTAAATTAGTATTAATGATGTGTAACGAGTATTTTACTTATATGACTAACTGTTAAGGATTTTTACAGTGATCTATTATAAGAAAAAATATGCTGGTATTTCTGATGGACTTTCTGTTTTACATACGTTATTGGAATAAAGTATAAATAAGAACCAATTTATAAGTGGAAAAATAAACTGTTTATATAAATATTACTAGTTCATTTTTTTAAATTAATATAATTGTTTACCGTTGTAATAATTAGTAATCACTAAACAATTTAATTAGGTCCAAACATTTGTTACATAAAAACATCATTGCAACAAACAAAACAAGGCTAGTATTACAGTTTGTCTTATTGCATTTTGTAGAATAACAATTTGTTCAATGTAAATTATGATGGGAGCACGCATTATGTGTATATTTTACTCATAAAATGAAATTCCTCTTTGAAATGTTGTATAGTACACTAAATGATCAATAATTTAAAGAAAAATGTAAAATTATACTATGAATAAACTACTAAAAGAAATACACTTAACATTATTTTGGTTAAAATAATTGCATAGAATAAATATTAATTGTAAATAAATTATAAATAACTGTTCTAAAAAAAGAAATGATAAAAACACACAATATTTTAAGAAGCATAACAGTGACCAAGACACTAAGGGAACTAAAAGTTCACAGTTTGCTCAAGGCTAATTGACAACCTAATTAATTCTTATAACTAACACCATTAGGCAGTTTAAATAGAAGATAGCAGTAAATTAATGGTTGACTCTGAGAGAAAAAAGTTTGTCTTATTTAAGTAGACTCACTTAAACTTAAAAATTGGGTTTATATGTGAATATTTTACTTTTCATCGTCATACTCTTTTAAATTTTAATGTAATTTCTAAGGAACAGCTAGCAGTAGATTCAATACCCATAAATATGATTAACAACACTGCAATTGTATCGGAAGCGTACTGAAAATAATCCGATGAAGCAACGTGGAAACTATCTGGTGGAGGTCCTTTGTCCTTTTCATTACTACGTATCTCTCAGGATGTAATGAAATTGCATATTATTTTAGTTTATATTTATCTTTACTGAATGTAAATATAAAAGTAAAATTAAAAAATATTTATTTATTTAAGGATATATCAGTAAATAAGAAAAGCCATTTATTTTGCACTAGTAGTGCAATGCTGTAGCCAAGATACTTTGGTATTGAGGTCCCGTATAAGTATTGAGTGTTTTGTGCGCTGGGTCCTCTTAATACTGACATGACGTCCGCTCAATGGTTGCTATCACATGGACACTGCTAAAGAAGTCAGAGGTATCTATGTTGGGTGGTATCTAGTGAGTGTCCAAAAGTTGTCTAGGGGGATAACTTAGTATTAAACTTCTCAATTGGCTGAAAATAACACCAATACTACGTGGTTCGGATTCCCTTAGTAGGTCCTTAGTTGCACTGGCTATGGGACAGTTACTAAATTACCTTACCGGAGCGTAAACTGAACTCAGTAACCTGGCTGCACAAGTCAAAGCACATACTAAACTCTTATAATCATTCATATTCGCCTTAAAATACGCACAAAGGTTTGTCAGCTTCTAATACATGAGAATACATAGCTAAGAATCATGTAAATTGCAGTTAGTAAATTTATAGTTAAGTACTACAATTTGTATGAATAAAACTCACATAATTTAATAAAACTATAAATTATAAATCTCGAAAGCAAGGTGTTCATTAATAAACGTAACTAAAAATTGCATTAGATTATGTGAATGTTATTTCTACAAATTATAAATTACTTATTATAAGTAAGTGTCCTTCATGATGATAAATCTGTATTAGTTTATAAATTTATAGGTAACAGTAGATTTTAGTAAAATTATAATAACCCTCCAATATAACCTTAAATATATTAAGCTAAATACTAAGTTTAAAGAGGATAATTAAACCATTTAATGTCTAATTTAAAAACTGATTTTAAAACTAAAGACTATTCTGTTTTACGTAGTTATACTATCCGAATTTTAAGATTTTCAAAAGACCATAAACATTTGAGAATGATTATTGCATAATTGTGATGGATACGATTATTCGTATACATATCTTCATTATTATTTATTACAGTAGTTGTAGATAAAAAAACAATTTGATGATTAAATACTATATTTTGTAGTTTAGTATAGTTACGAGTTAGGTCATACTAACATATGGGTAAAATACCAGATTATATTAGAGATTGATTATTCACAAAATATTTGGATGGCTTTTATTTACTATTTATATTACATAATTATGAAAATAAAAATAAAAAACATAAGAAAGCAAGTAAGGGTTTTAATTATACATTTTTTAACCGCAATGTGAACAGTTACGGTTAATAATGGCGGAAATTCATTTGGAGTGTGATCGAGTCCAAATAAAAAATAACCTTTAAAATTAGCTTAAATTTATGTATTTATTCATTATTATTCATTATTCATCTGTAAGACGCCGATCGTAGAGATATGGGCGAATATGAGGACTGAATGAGTGTGATGAGTGTGATGAACGAGTGTAGTCATTGTTACTATCTGAGTTCGACTTAGCTCAGAAAGGACTATTTATTAATAGCCCAATAGCCAGGGCAATTATGGGACCTACAGCTTTACGTGGAATCCGAACCACGTAGTGTTGGTCTGATTTTCAGCTAACTGACAAGTCTGACACTCAGTTCTCTTCACTACACAACATCTAAATCTTGACTACCATTCAACACGGACACTCCAGATTTCTCTAGTAGTGTCTACATTGATGTCAACCATTGAGCGGACGCCGTGTCGGTATTAAGAGTACCGAGCATGGAACCTATCACCTACAATCTCCCAAACACTTTGTCCCCGAGTAGCTGGGTTACAGCACTTCGCCACCAGTGCCGACTTTAATTAATTTTAAATATAAAATCAAGATTATATCTGCATTGTTATATTTAGTTAACATTTAATAATTTAATATGTGAACATCTGAGATGAATTGAGAATATATTAATAACAAAGCTCAAAATACTGTAATACAATCGAAAGATAAGAACAATCAGTAAAAAATATTATTTTTACATGGTATGAGTTAGATTTGGATTATTTTGGCAATTTCAGCAGATACAAGGCCATGAACTGTGGCTCTTCCATTGGGGCTGTCTGGGATGTGGCACTGGAAAGCTCACAATAGTAACTACGACAAATGTACTACGTATTATTTAAAGAATTACTATTATTAATATGAGGGTCTTTACAAATGAATTTAATATTTAGCACAGAAAAAAACAGACATTATAAAATATATCAACATGGTTGTGATTGTCTATGCTTGAATGTTAAAAGCTATGAATGTTTATGCTTTTAAGTGTAATTGAATATTTTAACTATACCCATATTAGTTATTTTCATATTATGTATAGTTTTAATTAATATATTGTAACATGTCCATTAAAAGGCTCCTAATCAATAAAAAAATAAGAGCCATATAAAATATTTAAAACTCTAATGATGTTTTCTAGATAATTAATAATATTGAATGTTGAATTAAAACACAATTTTACTAAAACATTCTAGTGATAATCAAGACTACTTTTTGGTCTTTAAAGTAGCTATTATTTTGTTTCACTGATAATTGAAAAGTCTTAATTCGTATCTTTAAAAAATTCAACTTATATGTATTACATTATTTTTATTGTTATTTGAATCAATTACTTTAAGTGAACTGTATTAAAATTATTTAAATATATTTAGTCCACTAAGAACATAATATATTTAAGTTTAGTTTAATCATGGCCATTTACTTTATAAATATTTCCATAAATAATGCCTTTTAATTTATTAAATATTATTAATAGTACTGGTATCTTAAATAAAAATATTTAGTTTTATTATCATGCTTAATTGTTATTTAAAATATAACGTTTGCTTTCATACGTTATATGAAATTAATATTAATATATTGATTCATACACTGCAAATAACCAGAGATATAACTATAACCCATTTCTCTGAAATATGCAATGCACATATGGTGCATTAAAGAGCTGTCTACATAATGGCATGTCGTTTGTTGTGACGTTGCTGTCAGTCATCTATCAAAGACATACTTAAGTCCCCAAAGGTATTGTATATGACATGTAAAGGTATTATATTTAAAATTGTGTTATGAATGTCAGGTTAACATAAAAAACTACTCATATTATTACTATCTTTTTGCGTAAAATAACTGTTGGTATAAAGCTATGCCTAGATCACCTGTTAGAGAAACTTGCAGAGTAACTCCAACTCTTCAAATATTTCAGAAAGCTATACAGGACTGAATTTATTGAAAGATTGTTTATTATTTAGTAAAGAAATACGTTTGCTATGTACATTTCTAGGACTTAAGCTATTATATATCTTGCATTTAAATATTTAGGTGCTGTATGGTACTAAAGGTTTTATGGATATTTTGAGCCATGTAAAGTTGGGCAATGTTAAGAGGGGACATCATAGGTTTATAGAGTATATGAATATTACTATTGACTATATAAGCACACATATATCTCATCCAATGATAAATTATGTGTCAGTTGATTTTGTGGTCCATTATGGAGTAGCCTACTAATGTACATTTACGTCACATGTAAATGTAATGCAGTTTAAATCAGGCGCATGATCAGACTTAATTATCCAAATTACTGACAAAAATATTCTTATTTATTAATATATCTACTTGAAAGTAATAATATTATAATAGTATATTTCATAACAAGAGTGGAAAGTGGGGTTTTGCATGTTCGAGACCATACTGTATGTTTGAAGTGCGAGACTTGTCGAGCACTTCAAATGGTCGAGAGCATACAAAACACTTTCACTCGAGTTTTGAACGATACTTTTCACTACACTACGGCATAAAAACTCATTTTTGGAATGTTAACTGTTTATTAAATTAGAAACATGTTTTAAAAACAGATGTTGTTGACTGTGGAAAATTTTCAGTTGTAAACAATGTTACTTTCGGTAGTAAACAACTGACAGCTGTTGAAAATATGATGTTTCGCAGGTTGTAAACACATAAAGAAAACAGCTGAACTCATAGTAGTTTAGTGAAAATTACATTACGTGTGTTATTTTTATACTTTAGAATCATTAAAATTATATTTTTAAATATGTTTTTTATAGTTATTATAGTAATTGAATTTTTTCCTATTAATGTGTAACTTTTGTTTTGAAAACGTGTTCATTTTCTTTCCCAGGTGACGGATTTGGATAATATATGGGTTGAGATAAAAACAAAAGAGTTCCGTATGAAAGGCCCACATCACAAGATGAGATTCCCTTGAGCCTTTTTGTCAACTAGGGTGACTTTGAGGTTACTTCACAGAATCATTATTTTCTTATTACATTAAGATGGCCCAGCAACTCTCTTTCAGAAAAATACACTTGTTTAGTTCTTGTAAATGTATATGTTTTTTTGATTAGCTCTCTATAGCAATTATGCTAGCCGTCTAGTAAATATCTTAAAACAACGGTAAAGTTTATGTAATAGTTTAAGTACCTCTCTCTATTAGTTCATAAACATTTTAATTTTGGGTACGATTAAATAATAAAGAAAACTACAAACATTTAAATACTAAATAAAGAAACATTTAGATTATTTTAAGTACAAGAATGTGCAAAAATTTGTGAAATTTATTTAATAAATCAATGTTTTTTGTCACAGTTCTGTTACATAAATTCGCTTCTTTGTGATCATCTTCCTTCCTGAGGGACTCTTTTCTTTGTATACACCTTTTGTTTGAGAGCTCATCTAGATTAATTACGCTCATTAGGTATACATATTTGCCAATATATTGACAATCAGTGTATTAAGGATTAATAATTAAAAATAAATAAATAAATAAAATGTATTTAAAAATTATTAAAATTGTACTAAACTATTTCAAATATATACGCATAAAATTGATAATATTAACTTACTAAAATGTGTTCTTTTTAGTATCTTAGTTATCTTTTTAGTTATCTTATTTTTAATTTTATTCATCATTATTTTATTCAAAAAATTCCTTTTGTTTAAAGCAATAACTAGTTACCATAAGTTGTTTTAAGAAAATTTGATATTTTAACAAGTCTTGAAGTACGATTATACCAAATAAAATACATAATACCCAAATAATAATACCTTACAAATGAATATATGAAGAAGCTTGTTAAACCAGAATACAAAGTTGCTACAAGTATGTGGTAGCCACTGTAGCTGCGGCATTTACCAGCAATTAAGTTGAATGATCCTGGAGAAAGGGTGTGTCAAGTGCCAGAAACGTTGAAGAACATACTCAACATCCCTTAATTGAGGAAGGGGATGTCTGACTTCTAACATTCCTACGAAAACTTACTTAAATCCTTTTAAATAATAATAAAAATAGTTGTAATTTTCTATGTTGTAAAATTACTAGATTTATTTCACATGATTTAAAAACATTATAATTTAGTAAATTGGACGTACTTGTAAAATGTACCTCGTGCGTGAAAAAAAATGTTCTTAGATATTCGAATACATAATATGTGTCATAAATAGCCACTATTTTATGGTTTAAAAAACAGTGGCTAAAAACAGTGGGTTGAAAAACAATATTTAGAGTTTATAATTTTTTACTTTTCATGGATAGTAACTAGTAGTTTAAGGGTTTTTTTAGTTATTATGTTAAACAAAGCTTATTAACGATACAATGAAATATAATGAATTACTGATAGAATTTGATAAACGATTAAGAACCAATGTGTAAAAGATAAATATGAATTTTAAGAAATTATTTATAAGAAATCCTAATCTACTAAAAATGGAAATTCCATAAAAGCGGTAACATAATCATAAAAAAGAAAAGAAATTGTCCCAATCAATCAATATGTAACATTACATTTATATAAAATACTATGTAACTTTTTACATCTATCAGTAAATAGATCACAGTATTTAAGGGCTTAAGTACGTACAAAAAAGTTCGTGTCTGAAAATACTTTCATTACAAAATGAGATGTCCTAGTTTTTTGTAAGCAAAGGTCGTAGGTTTTTCAGGAAACGAAGTTGTCTCCGCATAACAAAAATTTTGGCTACTTCAATAAGTGGATTAAAGACCTGAACCCTTCAAGTAGCCATATTCTATTATATTTAATTATATTAAATATCAAACTAGGCAACGTTTTAGTATTTTCAACGTTTATTGTTGAAGTTTTTTTAATTGGGTTCAAATTGTGTAGATTTATAATTCCTTCTATTATTCAAAAATGATTCTCATAAACAATAATACACATTAATTAATGATAGTAACTTTATTTGTTTCACTATTACTTCATTAGTGGGAAGAGTAAGTAATTATTCACAACTTATTATAGTTTATAAAATAATTTATTTCTATATAAGGAAGTCGATGAGACCCGTTTAGCTACACTCTAATATTGAGGTAAATAAGCACGCCATCCATCTGCGGTGTACCCTTATGCTATTACGAGTGCGTAAAGTGTGAAGTTCAGTGAATGACGGTATTTCACTGTATTTCCACCATAACATAAATTCTTCTTCACCATAATACTAAATACGTAGTATTTTTGTGTAACTAAACATGTGCAATTATTTATTTTTATTCTATGCATTGAAATATAAATTTGTTTATTTTTATGTACTTTAATATTTAAAAAATAACTTATAAACTCATCAACAAGCAGCATTGAAACACAAATAGTTAGTATGATTGTATAGCATTTAATTAACTCAAATGGTAAAGTAAACACCTAAATATAATTACCACTAAACTATTTATTGATTTAAGAATTATTATTATTTTAAGTCAAATTTAATCTAAATAAATTTATATTGTTCTATCCAACGATAAATTACAGAAACATGTACACCTCACTAATCAATATATATTTATATTTAACAAAACATTACGTGAATGGCTACTCGTATAATGTAGACTCATACACCTATTTGAAACGCAATCTATTGTAAAGAAATAAATAATAATAAAATAACATTATTTAGTTATAAAAAGTCCCTACTCAGAATTATTGAAATATTAATTTACGCTGATTTTAACAATTATAAAACTAAACTTTAGATGTTATAAAACTACGCACTGAATGTTAACAATAAAAAAAGACTTAACTTATATATAGTCTATCTTATTGGAAACGGTTACCATAGCATATTAAAAAAATAATAGATGGAATAAATATCAATAGTTAAACATCACTCTAAAATAAACATCTTTTTATGAAATGAAAATAGTATTTAAAAATCGTATTAAAGAAGAGTCACAAACAATAGGGCTTTAGGTAACTAAAATATTCACTGACAGCCCGAGTCTAACTGAAAAGTCTAAGGAATGGGTGGAAATGAAACATTAGGGAGTTTCATTAGGAGAAGACAGTAAATTAATAAAGTCGACAATGAGAGAAATGAATTTATCTCCTTTGTTACTGAACTGGTAAGTGCAAAATGCTTTTGAAACTACTTCTTTTATTAAAAAAATATATATTTTCTATTTAGTTGCATTTTTATAAGTCCCCATAGTTAAGTAATATTCTTAAATATTTTTAAAAACAACGGATAGAATCCAAATATCCCAATTTCATAAAAATTTTATTCATGACTTAAAGAAACAATAAGATTTACACACAATTTTGATTTTATAACAAAAAAATATTATCAAATAAACCTTTCTCGACTCTCACATTAAAATAAATTACCTTACTAATATAACTAATTTATACGATTATCATTAGATTATATTTGCTAATAAAAACACAATATCACTTAGTGTTGAAGTAAACAAGTTAATAACATGTTTTATATAAACTCAAATATTGGTATTTTTCGATATTAATAAAATTTTTTTAGTGTCAGTAATTCTATCATGTATGTATATTCAAGCTTTATTCTTTCCAGTCTTATATTTAAAATATTTTTATTTTGACCAAATAACCTAAGTGATGGCATTTTTAATCTAAGGATATAATTGATGCAGGTGTTTAGTTTCTGTATTTAGAAGTTATCGAGATCAATCAAATATTAAATATTTTAGCAATCATGCACGTAATTACACAACCTTATTAGGAGCACGATTTATTTTAAATTATATAAGTCTTATTGAGTGATTTTACTAATAATTTTGCTTTATATATGAAAAATAACCTGCGCCGAATATTTTTAAAAATAATAGAGTCTAAGGGACTTTGTATTAATTTGATAAATATAATTCATCTGATTCCTAATTTCAACTAATAATTAGAGGATTATTCCTTCTTATATGTAGAGCGTAATAAAAGAATAATACATTAAAAATAGGTTCCTTGTCGTAACGGGCCTAGTTATTAAGTATTATATCTTATGTCATTGTACACACAAATAATATAAAATAAAATAAATCATTTAAGAAGCAAAAAAAATTAAAAACAACACTAGGCTTATTTTATTTGTATCGCCTAATCCTGTAACTAAGAGGCTTTGCAGTGCTAACAATTTCTACAATAATAAAGGAAACTGTTGATATGAATGATAAAATAGGACATCCTTGCAAAAAAAAGAAATATATATTATTGTTTAGTTAAAAAATTAAAAACATAATTACGATTATACTATAGTAGTGATGTTCAATTATTGCTATATATTCATGGTGAATTTAATAATGATTACATGGCATATAAAAACTGAAGATAAACGAATTAAAAAATGTTTAAAATTAAATATTCAGAAAAATATTTAATTAAAGAAATACAATCTAATTTTATTTATTTATTCATAAGACGCCGATCGTCAAGATATGGGCGAATATGGATTTCGAATGAGTGTGATGAGTGTATATGAGTGAATGTAGTCATTGTTACAAACTAAGGCTGGCTATTCCTTAGAAAGTGTCATTAATTAATAGCCCAATGACAAATGAACAGCCGGTGGTTATCAGCTGATCCTTCTCAAAATGTATTGACTCTGATTGGGATCAAACTGACAACCTTTAGCACATGAAGCTGGGATTGAACCAACTACGCTACCGACCAATTAGTTAATGTTACAATTAGTTTTATACTATTCAAATCCTGATTTTTGGATGTCAAAGTATTATGGATATTGTAAATAATATTATTTGTAATAAATACTAATACTAATGGTGAACGTTCAAGTGTTATCATGACCGTGGACAATACTAGACAAGTCTTGGTTATATACTCCGTGTTGGATGGTATTTACGAAACGAATGTTGTGTGGAAGATACCTAGATGCTTATCAATCAGTTGACAATCAGAACTCGTAGTTCCTATTACTACACGTAAAGTTTTTTATCTTCGTGGCACCCTCTCTGTTAGACTAATTATAAATCACTCTTTCCGAAGGAACAGGTTTGTATCAGTTACAAACAGTGACTACACAGTACGAACTCAATTGCATATTTTATTTTCCCATATCCCTAAAATTGGCGTAACTATTGAATGTGTCTTCCAAAGAAGAATAACTATAAAGGTAATTCGCAATTTACTAAATTTTTAAAATACATCTATGAAATACCACACAAATCTTTAAATAAATAATAATCACAAATGGTTTTCGAATGAATATACAAAACGAAAAAGTTATTTTTAAAAACTTTTCACAGTGTAAAGAAAACAATAAATTATTATGTTTTTTCTCAATTTCTTTCTGTTACACTTTTATATTATACATAGTTATCCATTAAAAAAACATTTAAGGAACAAAATATTATAATCAAATATAAGATGACGTATAGAAATAAAAACACAGCTCAAAATATTATTTCTTATTCTTGATACAACAAAAATAATAGTTTGAAATTGATCTATATCATATCTTACTTTTTACATATTTTATGTACCAGTTCTTTACTTGTGGGTTATATAATTTACTGTCAACTGGGGAAGGAAAACATTTGAAGGCCAAATTTATGATAAACATTAAAGTAATAAATTAAAACCTCAACATTTTTTACGATAAAATCAAATATAGGCATTTGGAAAATGTTGCTAAAAGAAAAAAGTTAGATAAACGGCAGCAATTTTGTTTTCCCCTGGAGACATAAGGGCGTGATCTGTAAATCTGCTCTTAGGACTCTCTAGGGACAAGACACTGAAATGATCCTACAAATGATTAACTCTCCATCAACAAAAACATTGGTTATTTAAAAAATAAATGTCCTTCTATATTTATGGTAAATTAATCAGTTTACAAGGTGTGACTGAATATCAAATTAAAAAAATATACACACATACATATATGTATAAGACATTAAATTAAAAAATAAACTTTAAAACTACTTGAAAATATATTTTTTCTATAAATTCTTTTTATTTAGGCTGTTTTGTACTAAAAGAATTGTTTTTCACTCAAAATGGCATTTAGCGTAAACATACGAGAGGAAAAATATTTATTTACAAAGGCACATATGGATTTACTTAGTCAGTTAATATTATTCCTACTTATATTAAACTATGGAGTAGTAAAAAATTAAAATTATGAGTTCAAAAAATATATTGTGGTTAAAAGCAAAAGATTTACGTATTAATCTTGTAGGAGTATGGTATTAAATATTATTATCCTGTGTACTTACTGTGTATATAGTTTACTAGTCCTGGGATACGTCGAAATTTATTTCAATATCCCTGTAAGTCATAAAGTGTTGTTATCATTTATTGGAAATTTTATGTTTTAAATATATCATAAATAATAAGCAGTTCTATAAGGAATATTTAAAATAAATATCAAAAATATTAATTGTCATTCCAATAACTGATGAAAAATATAAAATTTTATTTAGAAAGTAATACGAACCCAACTAAAGAATCGTATACTACATTTAAGTTAAGCATATAAAATAAATAATATTGCTATTTTAAAACGATTCATAATATATTTTGAAAGAGCTATTAACTGGAAAATATACTGATATATTGGAGAAAAGACACTATTCTGCATATGCATTGGTGCATTAGAGATCTATGCACATAATGGTCTGTCATATGTTGGGACGTTGCTGTCAGCCATCCATCACATGATCCCAAATGCTGGTTCCCAAATGCATTACATTCAAACTACATAATTTACAGTAATTAAAAAATTACATTAGAAACATTTTAATTAGTTACATTTTATTAGATGAAGAAAGGGCTAAGGAGATCTTTGTAACACTTAACCTTACCTTGGGTTAGTAGTACTGACCCACCAGCCCACCCAAAGTAACTGGACCAACGCCTTATGGTTCCTTCCGAACCACCGGTGGCCGCACATATACGGCGTGGTTTACTTGTATTAGCCACATTTTAATCAAACTATTTTTGACGCCATTTTCCTGTTATAACCTAAGAACCCTCCAGTCAAGAGCGATGGCAAAGGAGTTTCGTTTTAAATATATTACAATAATTGTAAACATTTTAGTAAAATAGTATGGGATTTGATTGTTTAATTTATTTAAATCAATAAAAAGGGAAAATAACAAAATTTATATTTTTATAAATTGAAGTGTTTGGCCAAAATATAAAATATTATAAACAAAGAATATATTTTATAACAAGGACAAGAATCTAAAACAATTCTAACAGAACAAGAGCTAAGGAGTTCAGAAGACTGGCTCGGTCCTTACTTGAAGATGAACTTTGATGGTTGTATTTCGAGGCTATAATGCACTCTTTATTACATTGAATTATTTCCTGTTATATTTTATATTTATTAGTATGGTGATTGTTGAATTACTATCCTTGTATTGTTTTTCTTGTACATTTGAGCTATTTATATTTATTCAATGTTTGTTTATTGTTACTTGTTATTTACTTATCTTATCAATTATCTCACTTTCTTTGTCATCGACATGTAATGTAATTTAATCAATTAAGTACTGCTCTTGTATGGTTATTTAATTTAACTTAACTGTCGTAATTGTGGCCATTTCATGATTATTCAACCCATACTACTGGTTGCTTTGCAATACAGTATATATATATATATATATATATATATATATATATATATATATATATATACATATTGTAAGTTAGTATTCTATTGTTAGTTTCTTCTGTTATTCTTAGTTATATGAAATTTTTGGTTTTTGTACCGTATTTACTGATCTCTTTGCATTGCCATTTTTGTATTATATTATGTAAAATGGTGTTACCGTTGAGATAAATAAATAAATATACAAACATGCATATAATATTATATTTTTAACTCATATTTCTCAATAAAAACACTGACTTACATTCTTTTGAAAAAATATGATCAATCATTCAGGGTAGAGTCAATAATAGTTTTCCTCCTACCTTTTACTATCCAAATAACATTTAAGACAAGAAGAGACCTACAGTGTTTCTTTATAGATGATGATTTGATATGTGTTAAGAATTTAACCTAAAAAAAATTGTTTTGTTAATGTCTTTATGTCAAAAACGGCTAAACTTTAAAATTTGTAAAATCATACTTCCAGTAAATAAATTTTCTTTACAATTTGAATATATTATTACACAATATAAATCGATAAACATTAGTTTTTTATTGATTTTTGTATTTTTTTACTACTGACTTAATTATTAATTAAAATCTACTTATTTAACTGTATTAAATAATTAATAAATAACTGTCTTAAATTATGTATTAATTATTAATGTTATTGTAATTATTATATTACAAGTCTTCATAGTTATGTTGGGAAAAGTTATTGGGCATTTGTTGTCTGCGATTACACATAAGTGCTTATGTCTGATAATGCTTATCTATCTTGACTTAATTCCTTTATTTCTGTGGGTGACATAGGGGTGCAACAAAGGATATCCATCTTACTTGGCTTTGGCCGTCTACTTTATTTCTCCCAAGTTTTTGACATATTCTTTATTTTCTTTCCCGATGAATTGTAAAACATTTATCTTCCTCTTCTTCTGCTCCTTGGGGTTCCACATGAAGGCTTGATGGCAGATGGTGTTGTTTGGTCTTCTCATAATTTTCCCTGTCCGAAGAAACTCACTTTTAATGATTACGTCACCAGTAGGATTTTCACTTGCTCGTCTCATTACCTCTTCGTTTTGGATTATTTGGGGTTAGTATATGTTAACCATTCTGCAGATACATTTATTTATAAATACTTGTTAGTTACTGTCTTATTAACTTTAAATGTTTGTCTAGCATAAGGGACAATGGATTAAATTAATTGTTTATAATTGTTATATTTACAGTACAAGTAAACGTCACTCAACACAAATATATTACAATACAAGTACAAAGTGCACAAATATTATGATGATCGATGCCGGTGAACCACGGTCACCTTCCTCAGACTAGAGGGATTCACAAAAGAATGGAAAATGGTGTTCTACAACTCAATTTATAGGCCTATGATCAAGTACCCCTTTGGCTGGATCGTCAAAATGGCGGCTGCTGCTGTACCACTGGTTAATCCCTATTGGCTGTTACTTCTGTTCCTTTAGTCGCTGAAAATACATTATTAAAAACTATTTCGGAATCAAAATTAACCTGTTCATTCATTAATTTATCACGAGCTTTACATTTTTCTTTGGAAGTAAATAACTCTTCCCAAGCATTCATAATACGACCTTTCTTACAAACATTTAGAATGTCTATATTTTTATCTATTTTATTCAAGCTGTCGGTACAATTCAGAAGGTGTTTAGCAACATTAGATCTTTCAGGTTTCTTATTTTTAAAAGCAGAGACATGGTTTTTATATCTTTTGTTAAAATGTACAGTCTGACCTATGTAAAACATATTACAATCATTACAGTTAATTCTATATATTCTTGAATTATTGTATTTATCTTCACTTTCGGGTGTAAAATTTTGGATATAGTATTAAAAGCTACTGATAAATTGAATTTCTTAAATCTATTACCAACTTTATGTGTAAACGGTCCATTGTAATGGAGGGATACATACTTATTCTGTTATTTATCTGATTTTTCTTTTTTAAGTATTGTTCGTTTATCGTCTTGAGTTTTATTTTCTATTTTCTTCTTTATTCTACATCCAATTTCATTAATGATTGACACCTTGTATCCGTTTGCAATAGCTATTGATTTTATTACATTTATTTCCTGTTTTCTATCTGTAACACACATTCTTTTTTGTGAATCCTTCTGGTCTGAGGAAGGTGAGCGTGGTTCACCAAATTCGATCACCATAATATTGGTGCATTTTGTACTTGTATTGTAATATATTTGTGCATTTTGTGCTTATATTGTAATAAATTTGTGTTGTATGACGTTTACTTGTACTGTATTTATAAAGTAACATAGAATTTTTTTTAGTTTTCCTGTCAATAAAAGCATGGGAATGACTACTTGATATTACTCAATTACTTCCTGTATAATCAAACAGAACTATCCAATAAATAGAATATATCAAATTGTTAGTGATTGTTTTCTATTCTATTTCTCTTCTTTAATTGTTTTAAAACGAATTCAATCAGAACTCCTATCATACTAATTCTTCCTATTTTCGTATGCAACAAAACGAGTTCTCAAAATATATTTTGTTGATTAACTTTTGTACAATATTTATTAACCCTACAACCATGCACTAATATTATAAAATAATTAAAGCTTGTATTTCATAAAATAAATAATTTTTGCCTTCAATATTTGTCTTATCTTAATCAAAGGAATGAACTGTTTTAAATACAATAATTATTTCAAATATATAATATATTTTATTTTAATAATAAGAGAAAATAAATATAAAGCCACTATAGCACTATTATAGGGCTACTGGTATATTTGTAAACGCTCGTAGAGCAGAAAAACGACGCTAAACTGATTATTATTGTATCAATAATGGTAACAATCATGCTTAAAACTGTTTGTTTTGTTATTTTTTTTAAATTAAAAACAGAATTCATTGTTTGAAATATAAGATTGTAAATTAACGGTTCATATTCAAATAACTTATTACTTAAGCCTAAGGCATATTACAAAAGTTAATTTGATAACAAAGACACAAAGGATAACAAAGAACGAGGGAAGGGGTAAAATAATGAGAAAGTTGTAGAGGCTAAACGATAAACTTCATTACAGAAGGACAATAGACTATTCTTTGTGGGCTTTTACATAATGATCTCGCTGTAATTTTATTTAAGAGACTAGCTCTACAAGGTTTAGTGCATTTCTCAGATGAATACTTCCCTACAATATTCATGTATATTTTATAAATTATTACTAGGACATGTAATAGTATATAATATTCCATAAATAGTTCCGAATACAAATAATTAAACAATGGATATGAATGTATATTTTGTCTTTGTTTTTTAAAATTTTCCTTGAAGTGTGTTTGTACTATTACATATATTATTTATTGTAAATTGTTCAGTACTTATAACTTATATTTTAAGGTTTTATAATAGCATTTAATGTGTTAACACTTTAGCATTAAGAAATAGTTTTTAAGCCAAGAGCGCATTTTAAGTTGTATTATTTTTTAATTTGAAATATCTCAACAGAGAGAGAGAGAGGGGGATAACGCTTTCTAAAAGCGACATAAATCAGGCGATATGACGTAGTCAGTCGTCTTGAAATCTGATTGGTTAGAATGCACTGTTCTAAAATCGTTTTGCACTACGCGGGGTTTTACGCGAGTCCCACTCTGTCTAGAAACTCTGTCTAGAAAACTCGGTCTTGTAACGTCCCTCTCACAGCACACTTCTCTAATATACACTTTTGGAGGCCCTCTGCCTCGTGCTGTTTCTATATTGTTTCTCTAAATCTCTGTTAACCACTCTTAAACGTCTTTTAATATTTTTGTGTGTAATATTTTGTACATTTAATTTCTTGTGTGAACTCCCGCCATAGTTTGTGCTTCAAGATCTTCTTTGTGCGTGCTTCCGTGGCAGATGAACTTTGCGAGAAGCGTTCTACCGCGATTCGTGTAAGAAGACTCAAGATAAAATGAAGTGAGAACTGTCGTTCGTTGCGTTTCCCTCCAGGACATTGATGGACCTCGCTACCACCTCACCAACGGTTGTATCCGGACCTTCCCTCATCTAATTGGAATATTGGACAAGGTACTGTTTTCATCATTTCATGTGTGTAACTTTAGTTATTTTTGTAAGCATATTGCTCGACTTTTGTCCCATTTTGTAACAACAAATTATCCACAAGCTCTCTCTATAGACATTAATTTTTTGGGCGTTTTTTAAATATAAAAATTCCCTGGTCCTTCGAATCAATTTAGATATAAATATTTAATTTTCTCATCTCTCATTTACCGCTCATAAATACATATTTAAATTAAACATAGTACTTTGATGTAAGATTACTATTTCAAACAGAATTGAATAAAGTAAAACAATGCAGCTTAAAAATTTTAATTTAGTACGAACAACTCCCTTTAATTTATTTTCACACTACAGTTCGATTTATACACGATCCCGTACCTTAATTGTTTACGTCAGGTTAATGACTTGAAGGATTTTTGAGAATTTTATCGTTCTTTTGTTAAGGTTTAACAGAGAATAGTTAAGTGTTTTTCTGTACAACTAAGAAACAAAACATTAAAATAAAATGATGGTGGCCTTAGATGATCTATGTTGTTTTTGTTGTTGTGGCATTTAATTTTTAATATTCTTTTAAGAGTACAATGTTTTTCAGTGATTAACTCATATAATTAGTGGAATACAAACTACCTCTATGAGATTGCATCATTTTTTTTTCTTGTGCAGTATGATAATTTGAAAAAAGAGTTCTAAGAATTTTAATAAGTATATTTGAAGCATTCTTCATACCCTGTTTATTAATAACTAAAATAAAATCATTGTATTTAGTGCCAATTAATAATACGTTTTGAAAATCCAATTTAGTTTACATTGAGCAGGGGAATTCAAAATTATTCCTGAAAAAAACTAGTTTCTTAAAGTATTTTAAAACGATGTAATCGAATAACATTAAATTTTACATAAATATTCATAATAAACTGAAATTTAGAATAATATAACATAATTTTTACGTAGAATACAATAAATATATAGCTAATTGTTTATAATAACATAAATAATATAAATTTAACTTAACTTGATAAAAAACATGAAAATAATTAGACAAAAGTATAAGGTCATATGTAAACCGAATATCAAGAAACATGACTTTGTATTTTATGTATATAAGTGTATCAATATATTATATTTATCAGACAAAAACAATAAAAAATAATGGAATCGTTTTGCTACATCAAAATTCACAAATAGAACTAACAAATTAGACGAACTAACTTTGTTAAATGATGAACTGGAGCTTGATGTGCTCCTTATAACAGAGCACGGTTTCAATGAAAACAATATTAACCATTTCAAAATTAAAAATCTTGAACAAGCCAATTCATATTGCAGAGGCATCCATCGAGGTGGAGGAGTTGCTATATTTGTTAAACGTGGCATAAACTTCACCCCAATGATGTTGAAGAATATAATAGAAAAAGATCTGGAAGCCACCGGAATTAAATTAAATACAAAGAATACCCAGCTTACAGTCATTGGGGTTTACAGGTCGCCTAGTGGAAATTTAGAAAACTTCTTTTCAAGATTTCATACCATCCTTAAATCAATTACTAAGAAACATTCAAAATTCATAATAATGGGAGATTTTAACATTGACGTGCTTAATGTTAGTAGCCACATAAAAAAACGATTATCAGATCTATTGACGTCTTTTGGTCTACAGTGGTCCGTTAATGAGCCCACGAGAGTCACCACCGTTTCAAAAACTGCAATAGATAGCATCATTACAAACGTATCAGATATAAAAGTAAGTGTGGTTAACACAGCAATCGCAGATCACTACGGCCAACAATCCATTATTAGTAATTGTAAACCGGCAAGGGAGAATATATCAAAAAGAACAATAAGGGACACTAGGCACGAAAATCTGCTGCACTTGTTATCTGCGTTGCAAATGGAGAGATGGAATTTTCTCAATTCAAATGATCCTGTCGAGTTACAATTTGAAAAGTTTCAAAACTGTTTAAACTATCATTTTAATGTGTGCTGCCCAGAAAAGACAATAAAATTAACACCAAAAAACAATAAATGTAAATGGATCACCAAAGGTATACTCATTTCAAGGGAAAGAATAAAATTGTATTCAAAAATATCACATGACACAACAAATTTGAATTTCAGAATCTTTTTTAATAACTATAAAAAAGTGTATAAAAAAGTAATTAGGGCGGCAAAAGCCTACGATGACAATAAATCCATTATATCTTCAAAAAATATTTCAAAAACCACCTGGTCGATTATTGATAGTAAAGTTTCACGAAAAGACAAAAAAATCCAACTTGAAATTTGTAATGAACATATTTGTGATGGCCAAAGAATTTTGGAAGAGTTCAATTCCTTCTTTTCTTCGATAGGAATTAATCAGGGACCGCACTCACAGTGAGGCCAGACTCCTGTCCCCTTAAGACGGAGTCCAGCAGCCTCTATGGTATTGGCCCCAGTTACGGAACAGGAGATTGAGAAAGTAATTAGAAAACTGGCACCTAAAAAGTCAAGTGATGTGAATTTCATGTCTACATGGCTTCTAAAAAAAGTCTCAACCCATATTTATAAACCTCTGGAACATCTGATAAATCTCTCTTTTTCAACAGGAAATTTCGCTTCCATATTAAAAACTGCAAAGGTGATACCAATTTTCATAAAAGGGGATCCAGCATCAATTCAAAATTACCAACCTGTTTCAATTTTGCTAATAATAAGTAAAGTCTTTGAGAAGCTATACTTATTCCGTATGGTAAGCTTCTTAGAAAAATACAAACTCATTTCGAAGGATCAATTTGGATTCAGAAAGGGTCGATCAACAATCGATGCAGTCGTGAATTTGGTTGAGAAAATTGTAGAGAGCTTGGAGAATAGAAAGGCCACACTTAGTGTGTTTCTGGACCTCTCCAAGGCCTTTGACTGTGTTGACCACACAATTCTTCTTAAGAAAATGCATAGTCACGGAATCCATGGAATTCCACTCGAGTGGCTTGAGTCATATCTTAATAATAGATCACAAATTGTTCAAATATGTGAAGTACGGTCCGGATCTAAAAACCTAAAGTATGGAGTCCCGCAGGGATCAATTCTTAGCCCCCTCCTATTTTTGATAAACGAATTTGGTAAACGAAATTGGTTCATCACTGAAGCATGGGTCACTCGTGCAGTACGCTGATGACACGACTGTCTCTTTCTCAGAAAATTCAAATGAGCACTTGGAAGTGCGGGCTTTTGTTGAAATAAATAATTGCATTCAGCACTTCCAACAACTCAATCTTAATATCAATCCAGAAAAATCAGCATGTTTGCAGTTTTGTTTGCGGGCGTCAGACTCGGAAGGAGGTCCGACGGTCATAATAAATGAAACTGAAATTAAAGACAACAATTCAACTAAATTCCTTGGAATGCACCTAGATTGAGGGCTGACTTGGAATATCCACGTCGAAAATTTGTGTAAGAAGTTATTATCATCAGGCAGTTATGCTTTGAGAAATGTAGCTAAATTCTGCCCAACTCAGTTACTGATGACGGCTTATTGCGGGTTGATCTACCCTCATATTACCTATGGATTAGTGCTATGGAGAAGATGTTCCAACACTAACCTTGACAGAATATTTAGGATTCAAAAAATGGCAGTTAGAATCATCCTAAAATTGAATTTCAGAGAGTCGTGCAGTCCAAAATTCAAAGAGTTAAATATGTTGACATTACCTTGCCTCTACATTCTTGAGACTGCTACATATGGTAGGTACAAGACTACTATCACAAGAAGCAGAGATAAACATAATTACGACACTAAAGGCAGGGACAACTACCGAACTGGTCATCATAGAACGGTAGTCTATGAACGCCTGCCTTCACAGATGGGCGTTCGTATATTCAACAGGTTACCAGAATTTATCAAAAGTGCTACAACGCCCAAGGCGTTCAAGAGTCGTCTCAAGAAGTTTCTTTCAAAACAAGCATTTTATAGTATAGACGATTTCTTTGCACATAACTAGGAGGGGGAAAATCAATAACATTATAACACAAGTGAAGTTGAAGAGGTTCAATTGGCAATGAGTGGGAATTTGGGTGTCTGTCAATATATGTATGTTTGAAAGGGTGAATTGTTAGAATGGATGGCAAATTATAAAAAAATATTACTTTTGCAATACAATGTTTATAATTGTCCTAATGCAATAAAAGTTTTATTATTATTATTATTATTATTATCATCAAAACATCTATATTTATAACAAATTGGACGTATACTTAACATTAAAAATAATCGTAATATTGAAGCCATGTCAAATTTATCAACAAATGGAGAACTAATCAAACCTCTACACCGTAATCATGCAAAAATTTAGCAGTGTGTACAGTCATGTAAATAAGATTTGTTGCGTACGATTATGTAGCTTCGTTTGGATTTTGGCAAGTTTTTCCTTACAAAAATGTAAGTTATAATTTATGTAATCAGTTGAGAAAGCAATAGTACTTATAAAATGATATAAGAATTCAATAAATGGTAAACTAGTCAAATGTTTAGAATGAGTATATATATCGTCAGTTTTAGTATATTATCATATTTACGTTAATTTGTGTTTTGATTCATAGAATAATTAAGTTTTTTAATCCTAACTTACTTAAAAAGTGTATTGATTAAAACCGTGGGACTTAAAATCTCTCATTTAATGACATTAACTCTACAATTCAATGAATTATTGACCTTATCGTTTATAGGGGAGCATGTCGTTCTTTTGAGGTAATGTTGTGGAAGCCATACTATAAACACTATTTTCCCTGTATTATAAGCTAAATGTTGGTATGTATAAAATAATACAGCATATATATTATGAAGATATGATTAAAACGTTATTAGTAAATAATAGGATATTAAATTATTTATATATTTTTTAAAATTACTTTTCAACAAATTGTGTTTAGCGTTAGTCACAAACGTCGTTAGTTATTAATTTTCTAATTAACGATATATTTATGAGAATAACATTATTATAAAATATTGACATAAACATGAAAAGCGATCCTTTCATACAAAGACTGTTCAAAGGCTGCACATCATTAACATTGGTTCAGAGCTGGTAGAGGTATTGAGTCGAGAATAATAATGCCACGTGTTTAAAATGGAGTATTTTCACTAAATGTGAGCATAATAGGTTATCTAAGAATCTGATAATTACAAAAAAGTAATATTCTTAAACAAACAAACATTGCACTCTTTTTCTACTCTATAACTATTCACATAAGTTTTAAATGTATATTATCAAATATACATTTTTATTTGAGTATAAATGCTCACGTATACAGGGAGGAGTGTAGCTGTGCGCGTGACCTTTGTTTCTTTATAGTTGTATTAACCATGTTCCAAAACTAAGACTGTACCACCAGGTAAAATATAAAATACCGAATACTGGTGTTGTTGAGGGGATGGTAGTTTTGATGAGAATGCTACTTTTTGGTGTAAATTGTATAAATATTATACGATTAGACGACATATTTTTTGAAGTATTAAGGCATTTGAATGGGGACTTTGGAGGTCAATATCTAATGTTCAAATCCCCTAATGATTTAACAGTCATTATTTCAATCGTAAATTAAGTTTACGCACAGTGTAGGCCCATGTGAAATGGTGAGTAAAGTTTTTACTAAAAAAAATCATGTACTTCCAATATCAATAATAAGATGTATGCTAGTTCATGTAACAGCATACAAAATAATTTTAGAGAATATTTATTAAAAAATAGTATTTGGAAAAGTGTTTATTAGATCTAAAAGATAAATATTCTTTGGTTCGGTTAAACATTGAAAATGTTTCATACTCAAAGTATAATTGTTATTAATAAGTAGTCATAAACATTTATTTTTATGTAGTATGTACCTATGTGTGTTCTGAACAACACGTGTTTAAACTATAAATGTGATATATGCATACACAGTAACAAAAGTTCACATACTGCTATCTTAGATAAGCCCCATAACATAAACTCGGAGAGCCCCATTCCACAATGCAGCTCTCTTTATCTACTACATAGATAACAGTATCCTCGTACCCGTATGCAGAGCAGATATTTCCAGAAAATATTGTGTAAGTAAACTACACTTATTTCATAACAAAGAATCATGAGATTTTCAATGTGACTGAAACTTATAAATACTGAACTTAAGAATATTTTAAAATTAAAACACTTTGTTTGAACAAAAAATTAAAATAATTCAACACATAATGTAAAAGGTTATTTAATAAATATACACAATGTAGTCGTAAGGTATTATAATATATCCTAAATTCTTCGTGGTAATATGGTACATTTTTCTCCCTTTTAAAAACTTAAACACAACTAGGAAGTAAAATATATATATGTATTCCTAAATAAGTATATCTAAGCGTCTTAAGACAATGATATCGCTCAACATTTCTTTCGGCTTGAGATTATTTGTGCCAAAGATATTGGGAATAGAATTAAATTATTTTGAAATAAAATAAGATAAAATAAAGAGTAGACTTAGTGTAGTTCATTATGAGATCAAGGCAACATTTTTATTTAGGGCAATCAAATATATAGCCATCCACATACTGACACAAAACAAGGGGTCTAACTTGTCAAGTGGAAGCCATTAATCAAAACAACGACACATCACAAGGTATGTGACAAGTCCAGTTTTGTACAGTAAACATATCTTATAGATGTGTTGGTTGTACACACATGTCACATACCACGAATACATTCACACAATGTCACTAATAGCTAGACTCAACAATTTTATTCACGGTCAATCACAACAATGACACATAACAAGATATTTAACATGCCAAGTGTTAGCAAGACCATACATCTCATAGCTGTCTCAGTTGTGTACACCTGCCACATACCACGAATATATGCACACATTGTTACTGAACTATAAAGGCAACAATGTTATTCACGGTGATTTAAGGTACATTAATCACAACAATGACACATAACAAGATATTTAACATGCCAAGTGTTAGCAAGGCCATACATCTCATAGCTGTCTCAGTTGTGTACACCTACCACATACCACGAATACATGCACACATTGTTAATGAACTATAAAGACAACAGTGTTATTCACGGTGATCTAAGGTAAATTAATCACAACAATGACACATAATAAGATATTTAACATGCCTAGTGTTAGCAAGGCCATATATCTCATAGCCCTGCCAGTTGTGTACACATGTCACTTACCAAGAATTCGTGCACAAATTGTTACTGAACTATAAAGGCAACAATGTTATTCACAGTGATCCAAGGTACATTAATCACAACAATGACACATAACAAGATATTTAACATGCCTAGTGTTAGCTAGGCCATATATCTCATAGCTGTGTCAGTTGTGTACACCTGTCACATACCAAGAATACATGCATACAATGTCACTGAGGTCTAGACGCAACAATGTAATTCACGGTAATCCAAGGTACATTAATCACTACAATGATACATAACAAGAGATTTAACTTGCCAAGTGTTAGCAAGGTCATACATCTCATAGCTGTGTCAGTTGTGTACACATGCCACAAACCACGAATACATGCACACAATGTCACTGAGATCTAGACGCAACAATGTTATTCACGGTAATCCAAGGTACATTAATCACAACAATGACACATAACAAGATATTTAACATGCCAATTGTTAGCAAAACCATACATCTCATAGCTGTGTCAGTTGTGTACAACTGCCACATACCACGAATACATGCACACATTGTTACTGAACTATAAAGGCAACAATGTTATTCACGGTGGTACAACTTTTATTCATTAAATTAATGACACAGTACAGGAATTAATGTCAATTTTTAACCAGGTAGTACAATGCAAAGCTGTATTAATAACCATGAATTCATGCACACATTGTCACTCTGATCTATAGGCAACACGGGTATATACAGTTATCCAACATTAATTTATCACATTTATGACACAGGACGCGTATTTGACATTTCAAGTGTTGACCAGGTAGAACGGTGCAAAGCTGTATAAATGATATACCACCCACATACTATCGATCATGTACATATTGTTACTATGAGCTGGCAGCAACACAATAAAGCTAATAGACAAACTATGGTTCGTTTAGAGGTAATTGTGTTGTGTAGTGTTCATGGTTGTTTGCCAGTCCTGATTATATTTTCATTTATTTCGTTTTGATAATTAAATGTGTTTTCTCATCTTAAATGATGAAATTTGTTTGAATATCAAAGGTAACTTAACTTATCGATTAATAGTTTTGAAGATTAAGTAAGTAGGGAACTGATATTACACTAAGAATTATCATTTCTCAAATATTTTTTATTTAAAATTATTATAACAACAGGCTGTCATACATGTATGGACAGATAGTTGAGCCAATACTAGCATACTTGTATGTATGAGTAGACAAACCTGGTTATATGTGAGTTAGGAAGCATTCTTATGGTAGTAAATAATATGTTTTGTAACCTTTTATAATAGTATGTGATACTAGATAATGGTATATATTTATTATAAACCATAACATGTTTTTATTAATCCTTAACGTAGACGAGCAGGTTGAACAGAAGTGGAGGGCTTCAGTTCCTCGAACATGAGTCAAGGAAGGATCATGTTCAGATTCAACCTAGACTAGAAGGATTTATCACTCGCAATATAATATACCGGTCTGATCCTTTATTCTGTCTGAATAGGATTTCCACTTAAACAATAGTCCATAAATAATTGAGAGAGTAATCCTAGGTGGAAAATAAGCATCTTCCTTTAAAAAAAACCTATAAAACTGTAGAAACCTAAAATGCAAGTCTCAATACTAATATTAGTAGAAAAAAGATACAGTTATATTGAACCACCCACCCGCCCATTAACGGATTATTATTGAACCAAAAACATGTCCACACACTTAATGTGGCAATCGTACAAATAATATTTACTTCAAACCTACCTTACGCCTATCTTTTGAACACATTTAAAATGTCATTAAAATATATGTCCCATTTTTGAGTGGTTTTCATCAAATGTCTCAATTGACAATATGTAACATTACGATCATTATATTATATACTTATAATAACTTTTCAACGGAACATTAATTTTAAAGTATTGAAACTGAAATTTTAATAAAATGACTATATATGTAGAGCACTTAGTCATCTCGTAATTAAATAATGGAATATGTGGAGCTATGATTATAATTTATAAATAAAAAATGTCTAACTTCAACCTAAATAAATGTTAAGTTTTGTTTAATATGAATAAAAAGTTTTTACTACAAGAACATCATCAAAGTATATTTTTATATAAAACTAGGAAAGCAAATCAACATTCCAAAGAAGAAACGTGTGCCAATAATGAAAGAATTTCGTTTTCTCAAAGGTAGTATTTCTTCACTGTTAGTGCGTGGAAAATAATTGAGACACATTTCACAGTTATTAGGTTATTGGAATTGTTTTCTCGAAGCTTAAGATCATAGTATTGGATAACATCAAGTAACTTTCAGTCTTCTAAGATCAATCGCACATGGAAAAAGAACTTGAAAAACTTAAATACATAATTAATTATATATAGGAAAGGATATATTATTAAGTTTCCACGACGTAATTTAATACAAAGTGTATTTTATTAGAGCTACTGCTTGGATTATTTGATAAAAATAATCACTAAAAGTTTGCAATCGTGCATCTAAATAAACTTAGACAAATGAGTTATTATAATATATTACAAATAAACATATTTTAAACATTATTTATATAATTAAATGTTATACCAGAATATTAACATGATTTCAAAAAAATAATATTAAACATAAAAACATGAGCTGAAAATAATTATAGAATCAACCTTAAATATTACTTGTATGTACATTATATAAATCTTAACATTGAAAGTAGTACGTATTTGAAAAAAATCAAACAATTACATATTAAAGTAATCCTTTAAAGGTTTGTACTATAACAGTATGATAGTGAATAGCATAACATTATATTTTTGAAGCATAAAAAGGTGTACTTTGCTCTGTGTGAAATATATGTTTAAATAATAATGTTGTTACTTTGACACATTTATATATTTAGTGTCCACAAAAAAGAATGTGTATGTAATTTCTTTATAATTTAGACTAAACAATTTATAAATGTACGTATATTCACTGAATGATTGCAATTTATACACAAAAAATTATGTAAAAAAATTAAAACATTTACTAGGATAGTAGAACATTATACAAAAATGAATATAATTATTTAAAAATTAATCATGTTAAGAATACTAACCATGTTCATGGTAGATAATGCAGTATATAATAGTAGAGTACATTTATTTTTACTTAACCTCCCATAAATCAATAGATACGTAGACTAAACATTAACTATACACTTTATTTCCACATCACAGGTATTTACATACTTTTAAAACATAAACAGGATTTTTTATTTCTTTACTACCACTACGTTTTACGTTACGTCACTAGCACTACTTTTTATCGCAATTAGGGTTAGTTTATGTTAAGTTAGCTTAGGTTAGGTTAGATTAGGTCAGGTTAGGTTATGCTAGTAGGTAACTACTAAAGATGATCACAAACTGGTAAATCCAATAATTTAGTTACTGCGAATGCGATCTCCGTATGTAAGTTCTTGGAAAGCGATAAGCTTAGGCCAGCGATATCGTATTGCTAGTGGATAAGGAATACCACAGTGGACGTAAAAATGATTGGGGAACAGTTTTTGAGCAATCGAATATTTATCAAGCGGTAGTGAATTAGCGGAAACAAAAAGATAAACATAATTTATTTAAATCTAAAATTAAATTTGTGCACGATGTGTCTGTATGAACTAAAGTTGTCTTTATATTTAGGTACAAAAGTAATCAGTAAAAAATTATAAAAATTTTAAATAAGAAGAATACAGCACATATTGGATACATTTTTTAACTTAGATTTTTTTATGTAATAATGATAAGTATCCTGAAATATGAAAATAACGTGTACTACAAATTCCAAAATATTCTCACTTGTGATTTAAAAGTCTGCATTCTGGCTTTAAAAAGTGCTGAACGTTACTAAATGTATGGAAAGGTTTCCTCACTCAAGTGCCAGAGAGGCTGAAGGGTGCACTTAAGATCTCTCCAAGTTCCAGAAAATGTCACATCATCTCGTTTTTTGGTTACCACTATACGCATATGCTACATTTACTCTCCTTAGTGTACAAAGTACAGTAGCTGATACTGATTCTATTAAGGTTAACCTGGCATATAATATGGAATATGAAGTAAAAGAGTAGTAAATTAATGTTTTTATACATATAAGACACTAAAATGTTTTTTCTCAAAGAAATATGCATCATAGAAGAAATTTTATTGGGTATAGGTGTTAAAATTCTAGCAAATATTACTATATTTAAAAGCAGTATATGTTTTAAATATATTGAATTAGAAATTTAGTTGGATCAATAAAACACTAAATTTGTTTCTTTAGTAAAAAAAAAATAAAATTATAAAACTATACAATTTTAAATTTAATGTTGTTCTAAACTTTCAACTTCTAATCCACCTAAATAATGTACGTAAAACCTATTGAAACTATAACGTCTTTTTTTATCTACGTGAGTGTAAACTGTATTTTATATTATGAAAACCGAACATTAAAGTTTTGCTTGAGCCAAAAAAATACTTTCTCCAAAACATAAGATAACTCATTGTATATCGGTAGGTGAGTTAAACAATACCATTAAATATGTTTGGACCAACACCACTTTACGTTTATGAGTTGTTGGGAGGGTCAATACTACTATATTTACATTTGGGTGGTTCAATATACATGTAGGTGTGAGTGTATGGTACACTACAATTACCACTGTACCACACCCACCCATGTACAAGTAAGGTGGAATTGCCCCACCATCCTATCCAAACTGGTGTAAATGGATATCTAAAAAAAATTAAATCCCTGTGCACGTTCAGTAGGGTGGGTGGGTATTGTTAAATATAGATCCTACGTGTAAGTACACGTTGTTGGTGCTTAATTACCACCACATGTGTAGGGGTAAATTTCATAAAAATATTGACTGTTTTATTACAAATAATAATCACAATCTATTTCACCGTAGACCCTCATTATAAGATTGATGCAGATGATGTTTTCATTTTAGGAGAGATCGTGTCGTTGAAAGATGATTTCATAGAATAAATCTTTTAATCAATGAATATTTGTCCATTAAATAAGAGAATAATTGTTATATACAATAATATTTAACAATATGATGAATTTTTTTTATATTCACTATAATATATCACTAGGAATTGTGTCTTGTAACTACCACAATATTATAAATTTAAATAATATAAATATTTTAAGAGACAAACTTACGTATTGGAGGCTCAGTGTAGAGGTTATAACTAATCCTACTTTTTTGTTAATGTAGGAAATAATTTGATCGCAAATGTACTTTGTGCTGTTAGGTCTTTGATTATTCAAGGTCGCTAATTAAAATTAATAAATAATTTTAAATTACTATTTAAACTAAAAATTACAATCATTAATTCATCTTTATTCTAACTTAATAGTACATTGTATGGCATCAAAAGTATAATTTATTTAATTGCAAGTTTTGGAAATAAAACAAGAAAGTACATCATCTGCAAAAATTATTTGCTAAAATTACGTTTTTATTGACCAAAGTAATATGGAAACCATGATGTATCTAACACAAGTATTTGTTCACAGATGTTTACTATATTTACAACACATTATTACGTAATTCAAACTAAAATACAGTTATAAATTTTTATGTACTGTCAGTTTAGTGTCTATTTACAATGTATTATTGATAATATTTTTCTTCACAAAATATAATTTATTTGTTTTGATGGTAGTAAATAGAACACCCAAAGACAAACTATAAAAATGTTCACTTTTTTGTAAATAATATTAAATGATGTTGAAAAATGTGCATAGATGTAATGCCAACTTTTTTTAACTACTACCAAATGACTCATTGGTCTTATCTTTAAATCTTGAAGTAATGTGCCTAAGGGGCCATGAAAAGATATATGCTTTTTATGCAAAAAATTTGTTGAGTATAATTTGTTTCAATAAAAGTATTTGTAGGAAACTGAATGCCTGTTTCCATTATTATTATGTAAAGTTTGATGTAAACAAATTCTTATTTATAATATTTTTATAAATATCAAATAAATACTTCTAACTGCGAGTTTATAAATATGAAATAAAAACTTAACGAACATTACTGAAGACTTAATCCAAAAAACCTAATTTATAACGTTATTTTTTATCAAATGTAACAACAATAAAATTTGGATTTCTCATTATGTTTCATTGAGTAACAATTGTTTATAAAAATAAATAAATGTTCCTTGTGCTTTATTTTAGTTATGAAGTAATTATATTCATTAACTAACCTAAATTTTAGTAGTATTATGAATTAAGGTACAGCACTTTTATATTTCACTAATTCCATCCATTCCATGGACAAAAATTTGTCCACGTATTTATCTTATTTGGGTTGTAAACTTTTACTGAAAGAACTTAATACTATACATTTAGCATATAGGACAATTATATTGAAAACGTAAAAAAAATAAACTTACATTATGGTTCCACGATGTCTGCTAGATCACACACACACACACACTTACCTGTAAACAAAGTTCACTCGTTAGTTTTACAAATAATCAGTTTACGTAAATATTTTATAAATACAATTTTACATAATAATAAATTTCTTAGTTGTGTAAAAAAAATATAAACTGAGTTTATTTTGCAAATACATTAAATAGTAATAAATGACAGCCTTCTATAAAAGGAATCCTAGACGTTTAATTTTATACCAATTTACTTGGTTACTTGTTCATTCCACTTTTAATGGCAATATTTATATTGAGAAAAACACCTGAATACAAGGTTACTCATAATGAACATTATTAAACTTGCTCTTTGCCTTTAAATTGATGTTGAGAAAAATAGAAAGAGACAAATAATATTTTTGAAGTTTTTTTGTATGGAATTTATTAAGTAAATAAAGCTAAAACTTAATTATTTTTTGACATTCGTTCATTTGGAACCTATAAATACGTATAGATTGAAATTTTTTATAACATACCTGCTCTTCAATTTTCATTTTTAGGTTAACATATGTTTGATCATTTACCTAATATTTGCTTGGGCTCATTTTACAGTTCAACACTAGGAAACTGCCCCTAAATATAAATAGCCTACCCTAGCCTAAGATAACTTAGCATAACCTAACATATTGTAATTTAACCTAACCTAGCATAAGTTAATCTAAGCTAACACCATAATTTTGTTGTATATACAATTATGATTTTTTTGTACGATGAATTGGTTGTCATATTTGTGTTAGTAAGAAAGAGAGTATATTTATAGGATTGTACATGTATTGGATAACACACAGTTTTTTTTGTTTTTGTTGTAAAATGTTTTTTATTATTTTTTTATGAAAACTATATAACTTGGAGACATACATTTATTTCAATGGGGGCCTCTATGTATTTTTGTTTTTAGGGTTATTATTGATTAGCAAAAAAAAATTTTGAAAAAATAAAACTACATCCGATTTAAATCCTATATTCCAAGTTTTCTTAATGTTATTCGATAACATACATGTTGTCCAGTAAGTACAAAATCAAACTTGACCAGATGACCTTTTAAATAAAAAAACAGCATGGTCCATTTTTTTCTGTCTTTGTCTGTTTGTATTTTTAATAAATAAGCTATATATTTTAAGTCGATCAAAGTATTAACTCAATACCTTACATACCTATTAGTTACAGGAAAGACCAATATTCAACACAAATATGAAATAGTTGTCACTTCCACTTTCAAAATGGCGGCTTTATAAATATTCTGTTCTTAATAACTCAAAACCCTTAAATTTTATAGTAAATACACACGAGTTAAACAACATGGAAAAGTGTTTTAAGGACAGTTTAATACTAAGTTTATCGTGATACTATACATTATATCGGAGGAATTAACATTTTCCTCCTAAACAGATGAAATGTAAATAAGAACTAAACTTTACACGAAGCCAACTATAATTGGCTAGTTATACCATAAGTTATAGGTCATTAAGTAATAATCAGCTGGTTGAAAAGTAATCAGCTGGATATGGTATTGAAATGATCCACACTCAATATTAAATGTATAAATGCCTTAAATCTAAATACGAGAGTTAGCTCAGAAAAACGTTTACTCTCCGTTATTCAAATAATTTGTATTATCTTAGCACAAATAATTTTTCTTTAGATGTTCAAAAAACTATTTTCCAATTTTGATACTGTAGTGCATTTAATAACAAATTTAACAAGTTTGAGTTAACAAGATTACAAAAATTAGAATGACCGCCATTTTTAAACTGAAAGTTATAGTAAATTCAAATGTCTATTGAAAATTTATGTCTATAATACTAACAGGTGTGTAAATATTTTTAAGTAAATGCCTTTATCGACTTCAAAGATACATATTTTAAAGTAAAAAACACAAAAAGACAGACGGAAAACTAAGTGAGATAGGAATATGCTTTATTAGAAATGTCTTGTAATTTTCGACTTAAAAAATCATCTGTTGTAGTTTGATTCTGCATTGTCACAGAGCAAAGGATTAGGTGGGCAGTTGAGTGCTGGGCCGGTTGGTATCCTGCCTGTGCACTTGCTGAGGGGTCTGGAGTCGCTCCTACCCCACCTGACCACAATTTGAT